>JAWQFY010000178.1:0-47204 GCA_037055185.1 Capillidium rhysosporum | reverse complement strand
AATTTTAAAAAAAACTAGAGTTATATTAATATATTAAATTTTAATATATTTTCAATCTTATTAAAATAAAATATATTAGTTATTTATTAGCTATAGTATATAATTTAGTTAAAAGTTTAAATAAAATAAAACATATTTTTTAAACATTATTGTAATATTTTTTAAAAGATAGTTTTTTTTTTAATTTACTTGTTTTTACTATCTAATTTTTACTAATACTATTTTTATTATTATAATAATAAAAGTATTTATTAAAATATAAGATGGTTTTTATTTAATAGTATTTTTATTTAATTTATATAGCTTAACTTTTATATTAAGTTTATATATTTTTATTATATTAAACTTTATTTAGTTATTATATTATTAATTAAAAATTTATTAAAAAAAGATAATATTTTTTATAATTAATGCATTTAATAAAAAAAATTTAAAATATTAATTATAATAGTTAAAAAGTTAAAAAATAAATTATAATAATCTAAAATAATATATTAATATAAAAATCTAATTATACTAAAATATAGTAATATATATAGTATATTAAATTTATTTATTTTTAAAAGTATAAAGTTTATATATATTTAAAACTCTTAAAGTTAAAAATTAAAACTATAATAAAAAATTAAATAAATAAATATATAAAACTTAAAAAAATTTACTTTTATATAAATTATTATAATATTTTTAGTAAAAAAAGTAATATAAAAATAAAAACTATATTAAAAAGGCTGTTCAAAAAAAACTAAAAAAAAATTATTTATAAAAATATTAATTTTATATTAATTAAAATAATTTTTAATTATAGTTACTATTATTGATATATTAATTATAAAGTTACTAAATATAAATAAACTACTAATATAGTTAAAATAAATTTAGTTTATTATAAAAAATTTAAAAAAAATTACCTAACTTTAACTTAAGCTTAAATTAAGTTATTTTACTATTTAGCTAAATTATATATTATTTTAAAACATATTTTAAAAGCTACTAGTTATAATATTAATATAGTAAAAAAATATGTTTTTAAAATTTATTAAAATAAAATAAAAACTTAATATAAAAGAGGTTTAAATTTAAAAAAACTATTTAAAAAATCTAATAATAAGCTAAAATAGATAATTTTAAAAAAATAAAAGTTTATATATTTTATTATAATAATTATAACTATATTAAAAATAATAATTTACTTTTATACTAGCTTTAAATAAAATATTATTAAAGAAAGTATTTATAAAAGTGCTTAGTATTTATAAATAAAATACTTAAATTTATTCTAAATTAAAACTTATCATTTAATTTAATAAAATTATTTTTAATAAATAATATATTATAAATAAAGGTAAAATATAGTATTTATAAAATATTTATAAATATAACTAAAATATTAAAACTAATTTTAACTAATTTAAAATATTAATATAAAAGTTTAAACTAAATAAACTTTTTAAATAATTTAAAAATAGCTATTTTAAATACCTTTATAAATATTTTAAATTAAATATAATAACTTTAAATTAGCTTATTAATTTATTAAATCTTAAATTTATAACAATAATTAAATAAAATTAAAGTAAATTATTATTAGAATTAAAAAGCTACTTAAAAACTAACTAAGTAAAAAATTAAAAACTATAGTATAAATTATAAATAAAAGCCTATTAATATATATAAATTTAAAAAATATAGAATTAACTACTAAATTTTATAACTATTTTAATAAACTTTATTTTTATAAATAATTATATATTTTTATTTTCAAGCAAACTTAATATATTATATATATTTAAAATATATTATAACTTTTTTATTTTTTATTTAAATTAAAATTTAATATAGTTAGTTATTTATATATTTATACAAATATGTTTGAAATTTATTTAGTTTATTTATAAAAAAATTAATTTTGATTTAAACTTAATATTTTTAAAATTTATAAACTTATTTTATAATTGTATATAAACTATTATAAAAATTTATAAAATTTTAATTTATTTAATTTAATTATAATAAATATAAATAAAAAATAAAAGATATTTATGAAAATATATATTTAATATTATAGTAATAATACTATTGCAAAACTTTATACATATACTTTTAAAAATATAATATACTAATTTTAAAATTTAAGCTTTAAATAACTTTTAGTAAATAAAATAAAAACTTAAGTATTTAATAAAAAAATTTAGTATATTATATAAATTATATAATTTAAGTTTTAATTTTTATTAATAATATATGTTTTTAGTTATTTAAAATCTAAAATTAAATCTAGCCTATTTTAAAAGCTACTAATTGCCTATTTATAATTTATGTATTAAATCTTACTATCTCAAATTCTATTTTTAATATTTTGAAGCTCTAATTGAAAAATAAGAATAATATTTTATATATTAAATAAAATATATAAAAATTTTGCTATTAGCTTATATAATGCAAAAAATATATAACAATATTAATTAGAATTAATTATATCTATCTATAATTAAGTCATATATACTAATTTAATAAAGATATGAAATATGTATAATTTGAAGCATATTAAAGATCTATATAAAATTTTGATTATATAATTTCAATTTAAGTTTAGCTATAATAAAAATAGTTTTATAATTAGAAAAATATTATGTTAGACAGTTAAAGTGTAATAGTTAGCAATAAAATTTATATATACTTGTGTATATAAAAGTTTGATAAAGTGTAATGTGTAGGATGTTATTTCAAAAAGTTGGTTTACTACTTCTGATTCTCTAAATAATCTCTCTTACTATTGCTAAATAACTAATTCGACTTTTTAGTTGTATTTTATTAAATAAATTGACTAATTCATAAATACTAAAATAAATCGTAGCTAGAACTCAAAGCTCCAACTTTATAACAGGTTAAAACTTTGAAACTTTCAATATGGTAGAACTACTTGAGAATGAAGAAATTTATTCCAGTATACAGTCAGTGAAGTATGCAGCTTCTAGTGGAACTTTACACTGTACGAATTTAAGGTTCCTATTAAATGAATTAGAAACCGATAAAGTTATAATCTCAGTTAATTATGATACAGTAGAAAGTAAAAAAATTTAAAAACTTAATTATGTTTAATATTTGATGTTATATGTGTTATAGAACAACTTAAGAATCCCGATGCTTCAAAAAATATCTTATTAAAGTTACAAATGAAAGAGTTAGCTACCAATGCATCCACCGTTGATAATAGTAGTAGTGTTCCACCTACCAACTCGATAACTTTAGTTTTTAGAGGTAAAGAAGCTGTTAAAGATAGGGAAATAGCCATCAAATCCTTCACTCAAGCTAGGAATGCTTCTAATAACAAAGCTAATAGCAATGGAGAATCGAGAAGGAAGAGCAATGGGGAAGTAGCTGCTAATGGCAATGGTAGCGGAACTAACACTACCGATCCCACCAACTCTACCCAAAATAAGAATACATTACCTACTGATTTAGATGTAAAGAATTCTAAGTTGAAGTTAAATAAGCGTATGGTCAGTGAGACTGAGGCTAAGATCCGGGGCAACATATTGAGTAGGAACCCGAACTTAGCTTCTCTCCATAACAGTTTAGTTATCAATGGTACTTTATCAGAAGAAGAGTTTTGGGAGAATAGACAGGTAAACTAGTCTTACTCAATTTCATCTAAAGATTTGATTTTTTTTACCAATCAAACAGTTTTTGCTGCGGAATCAGGTTCTCAATGACCAGCAAGTTAAAGCTCAGACTTCGGCTTGGATCGATCTGAAACCTTCGGCTCAAGAAGGTAATGAAATTAGGTACACCTTAACCCCAGAGATCATTCACGATATTTTTTTACAACATCCTTCCGGTACTTCATTTTACCTATAAACTTTATTTAACAGCTTATTCAGTGCAAAAAGCTTATGAAGATAACGTGCCCGATAAGGTAAGCTTCAATTTAAGTCTATATTGACAGTATTATTCAGATAAGCGAAGCCAGTTTTTGGAAACGGTACTTCGGATCCAAGTACTTCCACAGGAATCGTAGTGTAGGTAGAGTTAACGTCGATACCAAAGATGAACTGTTCGATAATCTGATGGAAATCGACGATAGACGTAAGCAGCTTTGTTTAATTATTCCAACTAATAGTTATTATTTTAGAGGCAAACCAGTTGGTTAACCAATACGATATTAACAAGGCCAGATTGACTTTAAACTTGTTTGCTAGTGAAGAGGACCATGGTGAGGTATTAGTTTATGACTTTGTTGTAATATCTAAATATTTAAAACACTTTTAGACTGGTAATAGGCCCGATATAACAATGCGTAGTGGTAAAAGAGGTGACGCATTGTCCTTAATTAGAAGGTTCAACTTCCATTCGGAGCAGGTGCTCAAGAAGTCTAAGTATTTTTTTGTGATTGGTTTCTGCTAACGGTGTTTCCAAGACCCAAAGTACCACATGATGAGAAAGTATCGCTTTTCAACATAATTTGTAATTTAAATTGTTTTGTTTTTATAGAAAGAGTTCAAAGAGGAACTGCAGATCGAGCACCTTAACCCTGAACCGGTACCTACTTTCATACCTCTTGATATCCACAGGAAAGGGCTGTTCTCCGAACCTAATGACGAGCTTAAACTGCAAACTGAAGTAGCCAGTTTTATTGTTCTTTTCTGACTTTGAAACGTACATTTTTTTAGGATAGGAATGTCAATATTGACACTTTCTTTATAAACTACTTCAAGAATACAAAAGTCAACCTTAAAGCGGTAAGTTACTCAAATATATTTACATTATTTTTAAATTGTTGGATTCAGGCTTCTAATCAAACCGGGGGTGCTACTGACGCCATGTCCACCATCAACCAGATGGTCAAAACTACCAACAACTTGAAGCGCTCGGCTACCATAAACGACAGTAAAAACCACCTATTTCGTGGCACTGATATTTACATAATTAGAGGATCTGAAACAAACTACGTTGGACATTATACTTGACAAATACCAGTCCGGTAACGAGCTTTTAAGACATTTTTGGGCTGCTCACCTCAACCCTACTACTGACCCACAACATATACAGAGTTTGAAGGATAAAAAAGCTAGAATGTTGGAGGCACTTCTCAAGTTAGAGGCAGAGATTGGTAGCATCCTAGAAGGCCTTACTAAGGACAGTCCCGAAAAGAATGCAGTTGATAAGGTATATTTCTCCTCTTTTAGTTGCTGGATTACTAAATTAGTTTTTACATAGTTATTGGTCTCCTTGTTTGCTACTTTAAACCAAGCTAAACAGACAGTAGGATAGGATTGGTTAAACTATGGGAAGATGTTTATAATAAATATATTGTTGGTATTGATTTTATTGGTTAAAAAAGAAACGTTTCACATTAATTTATTAAGGGTTTGGGAAGACTATAAAGTGAAAAAAAACGAACAAAACCTAGAAACTTTAAAAAAAGAAGGGGGAGTAGCTCCTTAAGTAGTAAAAAGTATCATTAGTTTTTACATGTATGTACAGATGGCACAGGGTAACAGTTTTAGAAATTTAAGGTGAAGCTTGTTGATGGATTTCAGTGGTAGTTGCACTGTTAGCGTTCACTTTATTAGATCGTCGTGAGGAACGTCTACGGACTGGTGTATGTTTCTTGATGTTGAGGTGAACAGCCCCACTCAAATTAGGTATGGGAGGTAGGGGCTTATCTGGACGTTTGGGTGACTCTATAGAGATTTGGAGTCCGGACCCCATACTAAAACTACTGTTATCTCTAGTGTGGTATTCCAGTGATGGGCTGCTTGGGCTTGAATTGGTTCGGTTAGAAAGTACGGAGGATATGGATGGGGATACCGACTTGACTTTTTGACTGAGCACCCTTGAGAACGGTTCGTTTCCAGTTTCTCGGCTGGCGTTGTTTAGCTCATTTGGGTTGATGATTACACTCAATGGCACCTTATTCTTAGAGCGGGAGCGTTTGACTACGGAGGACAGAGGTTCGTCGTCATCCACATCATCAAACTTGTGTTCATGACGTAGAGGCGGTAAACTTAGACGACTGCTCAAGGTATGACGTCGACTCAGTTCAGATTTGAATGGTAACGGCGGTGGATCAACGGTGGGAGTGGGTGGTAGGGGTAGATCCGAACCCGGGGAGGTAGGTGATTGAGACAAACTGTGCGAATCCCGATGTGTCGCAGAGTTGATTGAACTGGAAAGCGGAGTAGGGCTCAATCCGGGTAGAGGCGGCAGTGCCGGTAGTTTCGAGTTGGGAGATAGGCTGGGTGTAATAACCGGTGAGCGTACTGTAGATGCTAAAACAGTATTCCCTTTCAAATTCGAATCTGGAGTAGGTGATTGTGATCGCAGTTGAGTTGTAGACAATGTTTTATGCTCGGAGTTGGTGTCAGAATCCACTACTTCAACTGGATAGAAAGACATACGAGTGACTTGGTTGACCACCTGTATATCCTCGTCTATAGATACTCTTCTGTCATTTAAAGTGTGAGTATCTGTAGAGCTATTGTCATTGAGACTGTGATTGGTTACCACTAGTCTCTGTTTGATTTTTTCTACATCACCCTCATTATCGGAGCTCTCCTCGGTAATACTTGAACTAAACTCACCGTCCTTGAACGAAGTCTCCATCGAAGTGTCGACCTCGTCGTGCTCCAAGTCTAAATCCTGTAAGGTCAAATTAGCTAACTCAGCATCGATATCGGGTAAATCTTGATCCGGTTCAGGTTCTGTCATTTCGATCGGTGCGTTGCTGCTGTTCGTAGAGGTTGCAGTTGGGAGTGGAAGTGAGGTTGATGAAGAAGACGGAGATGGTCTACTAAAAAGATGGTTGATGAGTTCACTACGATCACGCTCACCACTCTCCTTGCTAAACGAGTTACGGTTAGGTAATGAATTGAAAGAGTTGGTGGTAGGTGAGGATGGTCCACGTAAAGAGCTCGAGTTGAAGCTTTGTTGTTTGGTTTGGTCTTCATTTTTCGTACTCATAGGTAATATACCGATCATCTGCGAATCAGTTAACCCAGTGGCGTCTAGATCGTCATCACAAGTTATCCAATCCCCGCCATTTTTATCCGTCTTCTTTTCTTTCTTAGATTTAACAGGGGTGGAAGTACGTGAACTGAATTTGAAAAAATCTTTAACAAACTGAAAGTTTTCCGATTTACGACGAGCTTTAGTTGATTCGCTAGGTTTAATTGAAAGATGAATGTTCTGTAAATTTTCCATGCGAGATTCCGATTCAGTAGTTGATAATGAGCCTAAGGAAGGTGAAGATCCATGTCTGGGCATGAATGGACACCCTTCCAAAAAGCTTTGGGATGAGTTATCTCTGAACCAGTTCAATATTTTTTCTAAATATTTTACCCTATCCTCCAGTTTCTCTTTTTCTTTTGATAAATTTATAACCGCAAGTTCTTTAGAACTAGTCACCTTCTTCATAGCATCTATGTTTAATTTACTGTGCAAAAGCTCCCTTTTCAGATGACGATTCTGTTCACATAAATAAAAATTTTCAGTCTCAATTAAACTTTCGGCAGGTTTTTCCCTGTCTATATCTTCTCTAGGAGTGGTTGGGTTAGTACTAGAAACGGACATCTGTGGTGATAAATTTGTAGGTGAACCGAAATTGTTCTCATTTAATGTATTATGCTTAGGTGAGCCATTAGTGTGGATACGATTAGTAGTGCCTTCATAGCTTCCATTCCTTTCCTCGTTTAACAGCTGTTTCAACTGCCTTTCAAATTCGGAAGTTGGGACAACTTTTCGTTCTGCTGACTTCAAATCTTTATCCCTATTCAACCGCATACTTCTATTTCTGCCCTTGCTACTGTATTAAATATGTCGCTGTTACCCTTCTTGTCGGTTTATTCCTTATTATTTAAGTTTAAAGTTTCAGTTGTCTTCTGATGATGACCTACAAAAGTATATACCTGGACTACCTTCCCACTAGTCGTACAAAGTTGGTTTCTTAATTTCCTAGAAATCTTGTTCAAGTTTATAAAAGTTGGTTCAACCCAAAAATCTACGGTAAATTTATTTCACTAAGAATATTTTATGGCACACTACATTTGTTCTAAAACTATTGGCAAATTGCTATATTTTAACTTTACTAAAATTGACTTTAGCAAACTGATCGAAACTTCATGAATAGCTAAGTTAATTTATACACTACTAGCCATATCCTGAGTTAAATATACTCAAGTGCTTAATAATGGAACCCTGTGTAAACTGGAGGTGGTTGGTTGCCAAGCAATAGAACCGACTGTCCTATTGAATAAAAATCTTTAAAGCATTAAACCTATTAATATTTATTGATTAATTATGGTATTTTAAATAAAATGTATTTAAATAGTAGCTAATTTTGGGGCTGTGCCCACAAGTTGTAGTATTTCTGCATTTTAATTTACCCATAAAAGATTAACTTTAAATACAAGAGGTAAAAAATTAATAAAAATAATTTACAAAAATATTACGCTTTAAATTTAAAAATACTGTTAAATATTTTAACTAAAAATAGTTTATATTATAGCCTAAAAAACTATTAGTAAAAATAAAGCCTTAAAAATTAAATTTAAAATTTTAGAATCTACATCACTTTTCTCACTGTAATTAAAGCATATTATTTTTCATGATAAATCTGGTTCAAACTCACTTTATAAATTATATTCCTTTTAATTTTTATAGTTAATAAATTTAAAATTTAAAATTTAAATTAGTTTTCTATATAGCAGATAGTTTATTTAGTGTTTATTTAGTATTAAAAACAGAGCAAATTTTAACTTTATAAATATATATATACATTAAATTGAAAAGATATGCTTAATATTTTATTTATTTTTAGTAAAATATTTAAGCTATATAACAACTTTAAATTTTTTTAGTATAAATCTCATTTATTTAAAAATCTATTTATTAAAATAAAATTAGCATTTACTAAAAAAAATAACTTTTTTCAGCTTATATTTATTTTTACTTAAATAAAATTCATATTTAATAAGGCTAAGTATTTCTAAATTTACAATTATATAAAATAATTAATATACTATGTTAAAAAAATAGCTAAAATATAACTTTAAATTTATTTTTATTTATTTAGTTATTTAAGCTAAAATTATTTAAAATATAGTTAATAATATATATATAATATATTATAAATTAAAGCTATAATAAATTTACTAAAAAGTTAAATTTATTTTTGATAATATTTTACTTATAAAGCAAATAGTAAATAAATTATATTAATAATAAAATCTTCAATTATAAAGTTAAATAATCTTTAATTTTTTAACTAATAACTAAATTTAGCAGTTAAAAAAATATAAACTAGTAATTTAAACTATAAATAATTTAAATAATAATAAAGTTTTAAATATATATATATATACACTACTTATAAATATTTAAAAAAAATAGTAAATAATAATAATAATATCTACTTTAACTAAAATTAAAAATATTGCAAAAATATATAATTTAATAAATTGTAAATTTAAGTGCTAAAATAATATAAAGTAAATATTTTTTGATTTATTATTTAATATATACTATTAAATTAATATTTTTTTACTATTATTAAAATTTAAATTAAGTAAAAACTTTAAATTATTATTTAGTTAAAATTAGTATAATAATTTAATATTTTATATTTAATAAAATAAAATTTTTTAATTTTTATTTAAATTTATTATTTAATATTTTTTTAATCTAATTTTTTATCTTTTAATATTAATTACTTTTTTTTATTTAAACTAGCTTAAATATACTAAAAAAAACTTTTAAAAAAAGTAGTAAAAAATAAAATTAACCTATAAATATAAAATAGTTATTTATATATTTAAAAATTATAAAGTTTTAATTAAAGTATAGCTTGCTATTTTAGATAAAAATACTAATATTTATATATTTTTAATTTTAATATAACTAAAAATACTTTAAAAATTATAAAAATAATAGTATAAGCTAAACTAAAGTTTTAAAAATTTTTAAAACTACTTAAAAAATATATAATTAATAATTAACTAATTAATTTAAGTTTTTATATTTATATTACTATTATTAACTTTATATTATTTTTGTTTTATATAACTAATTTTTTACTAAGCTTAGTTTTTTAAACTTTAAATTACTTATTATTTATTTATTATTTAATAATAGTTAGTATTATTTACTTTTTATAGTTATTTTTTTAACTATTACTTTCTCTAATTTTTATTTTTTTCATTATATATTAACTTTAGCATTATATTTTCTTTTTTTAAAATATATTATAAATTAAAAAAAATTAAAAAGCTTTATAAACTAAAAAGTAAAATTATAAGCTAATTATAAAAAAGTATAGTTTAATTTTCTTATATATATATATATATATATATTTATAATTAAAATTTACAAACTTTAAAAAGTAAAATCAAATAAAGAATATTATAAAGTATATTATTTATTTTATATAAAATAATAATACTAACTTAGTATATTTTCTTATCAAAATAATTATTTTTCTTTTTTTATAATATTAAATAAAAATAAAATATTTATAAATATATAAAGATTAAAAATTAAAATATTATATATAAAATAATCTTATTATTAAAAATTAAATAAATATATTATAAATTACTTATTTAAAGTTTTATTTTAAATTTCTAGAATTTTATTAGCAATAATATTTTTCTATTTACTTTATTAGTTATTATATATTTTTTAACTATTATAAAATTTTTAGCTAATTAACTTTTTTATAAAAAAGCTATTATAATTACTTAAAACCTTTTACTTACTTTTTTTATAGCTTAGTATTACTAGCTATACTAATATTACCACTTTTTTACTTTTTTAATATATTTACTCTAAAATATCTACTTATTTTATATAAAATATATAGCCTATTATTTAGATAAAACTTACTATTTAATAGATTTTTAGTAAAGTATAACATTATTATATATAAATAAAATCAAAAATTAAAAAAAAATTAACTATTATTTATAGTTCTTTTAAAGTATATTATAATAAAATTATAAATATATGTTAAAATTTTAATAAAATATTAATTTAGTATTAAAATACTTGTATAATTATAAAAAAATAAGAAATTATAGCTTATATTATACTTATAAAGTAATTATAATATAGTAGTAGTTTTATATTTATATAAATATATAAAAAATTTAAATTATATTTTATAAAATAAAAATAAATAAATAAATATTTAAAAAATTATTATTATAGTTTTAATATAATAATATAAATATTATATTAAAATTTTAAATTAATTAAGTTTAAATTAAAAATAATATAGTAAAAAAATAAAATAAAATAAAAACTAATAATTTTTAGTTTATTTTTAAAGAAAAAATATAAATAATTTAAAATATTAAAAATTAATATATTTAAAAGTATTTATATTTAAAATTCTTATTTTATAAGCTTTCTAAATATTATAAAAAATAAAAATTTTAATTTTGAAAAAAAAATAAAAAATAAAACTTTTTAATTATATATATATAATATATATATTATTTTTATTAATAACTTTTTATAACTTAGTTTAAATATAAATATAAATTTATATTTGAAATCCTTATAACTCAATAATTATAGATATAATAAAAAATAAAAAATTTATAATTTAAAAGTTTATTTTATTAAATTTAATTTAATATAATTTATTTAAAAATAAATAAAACTTAGTAATAAATTTTATATTTTCTAGTTTTTTTTTATCTTTATAAGTTTTTATCTTTAATTAGTTATATATTTTTAAAGTTTTTTTAATTAAATCTAGCTAAAGTTTTTAATATTTTTATTTAAAATTTACTAAGTTTTTACTAGTTTGATATTTAAATATATATAATTTTTTAAGATATTTTAAATATTTTTTAATATAATTAAGATTTGGAAAATATTTTAGCTAGTTTAAAGTTATAATATTATTAATTATAATATAATTTGTTATTATTTTAGAGATATAAATTTTTATATTATTATAGATATAAGTAATAAATTTATACTTTTATTTTACTTTTTTGGTGAAACTAGTATAATAATTTAAGCATTTTTATATGATTTTTAGTATCTATTATTTTCTTAATTATAATTAATTCTAAATTATTTAAAGCATTTATTTAATCTTAAACTTTTACTTTAAATTTACTAAATTTATTAAAATTAGTAATAGTATTATAATTATATTTTTAAACTTTTTAAAGATATTATACTTTACCTTTATTAAAAATACTATATATATTAAAAATATACTTATTTAACTAGATAATTTACTAAATTATTATCTTTTTAATTAAGTATTTTATTAATATATATTATATAATTTATTAAATATTTTTAAACATAAGTTTTTATATTTTAAAGAGTATTTATTTCTATTTTTCTAAGCTTATTTTTAAGTTTTTCAATATAATTATTCCTAAAAACTAACTTTTTTTATATTAATAGGATTTTATATCTTAATAAATATTAATAATATATACTTTTATTATATTAATACTAAATTTAATAACTTTTAAAATCTGCTTTAAAATAAAACTTAACCTAATTAAATAGTAAAGTTTTTTAAATTATTTTTAGTTAAAAGCTTAGTAATTTTATTTTTATTTTTATTTTTTTAAAATTTTTAATATAATTATTATAATAATAAACTTTTAATAATTATATATATATATTTTAAATATTATTTTTTATTTTTATACTAAACTTTATTTTATATTTTAAATATATAAATTAATAATATAAATTATATAATTATATTATATTTATATTATTTAACTTATTAAAATTTTATTTAAATAAATTTAAAATAAATTATATATTAAAAAAGTATACTATTATATAATATAATTATATATCTATTTTTATAGCTTAAGCTTTTTAAAATAAAGCTTTAAATATTAAAAAATATAACTTTATAATATTTAATACTATAATATTTACAATGTTATAATTTTATTTTTTTATAGTAAAGCTATAAAATTTTAAAATATAAATAAAATTAAATAGCTTATAAGCTAAATAAAGTTTTAAAACTTTATTTTAATTTATAATATACTATTAAAATAGTTAATATAATATATAAAAGCTTTGTTTTTATACTAAAAGTATATTGATTATTTAAAAATTATTATCTAAATTTATATAATTTTACTATATAGATAAATATAAGTTTAATAAAAACATATTTTTATAATATATATAATATTTATATTTTAAAATTATTTTAAAAGCTATAGTATAAATATAATAATTATATATACTTAATTTTATTTATAATCTTATTATAAGATATTTTAAAAATTTTACTATTTTTTATTAAAATAATGCTTTATTTATAACTTGAAAATAAACTTTATAATAAGTATTATCAATTAATACTATTAATTTTAATTAGTTTAATAAGTATAATACATATTATACTTTAAAATTATAATTATAATTTTTATTTTGTTTATATTATTTTAATTCTGAATTTAAATTATAAGTATAAATTAATTTATCTTTTTTTATTAAAAAACATATAAGCTTTTAATTTTAACTTTTTTTCTTTAAATTTTCTTATTATAATAAGCTTATATATCTTATTTTTTATTTTTTAAATATTAATTTAAGCCTTTTTAAGTATAAAAATGCACAAAAAACTTAAAAAATAGACTTTTTATTAAAAATAATACTTTATTATTATTTAAAACTAATAAAACTTTTTACTTTAGCCTTTTTTAATAATAATATATTAAGTAAATAAGCCTTTTTTTGTAAATACTCTTTTTATATTACTAATACTATACTTATAACCTTTTTTAATACTATTAAAACTAGCTTTAATAACTTTAAATTATTTACTTTTTTTTATAACCTTTATTTTTAACATTATTTAAGCTTTAGTTATACTAATTTATATTTATATAGGATATTTTTTCTACTATCTAAATAAAACTTTATACTTTTTTTCTAACTTTTTTCTTAAAAATATTTATAGTAAAATATAAAAGTTAATTTGCAATCTATATTTTATAAATATATTATATTAGTATAGCTATATTAATACTTTAAATTTATAGCTAGCTTTTATATTTAATTATTATTATAATTAAAAAGTATAACTATAATTATAACTTTAAATTTTAAAAATATTTAAGTTTTAAGTTACTTTTTTTATATTAAATATTAATTTTTAGCTTTTTAATTTATTAAAAATAATAAATTAACTGCCTTTTAAATATATTACTAATTATATATTAACTTTAATATAAAATTATTAATAATAGTAATTTTTTAACAACTTAAATATATTATAATATAGCTATAAAAATTGAAATTAAATATATAAACCTAATTAAAAGTATTTATACTTTTAGCTTTAAACTAAAAATATTAACTATATATTAGCTTTTAACTTAAATTAATTTAAAGGTAATAAAATTTATTACTAAAATAAAATTTTAGTAGTATAAAAAATGCTATTTATATAAAATAATTTTAATGCTAAAATTTTTATAATATAGCTGCAAAAATATAAAATTTTAATTAAATAATTTTATTTTAAGCTTTTTTAAAAAGTTTATTTAAAAACTAAAAAGCTAATTTAATATATTAAAAAAAATTAATATTATCTTATTTATTACTATTTTAACTAAAATAATTAAAATATTTAATATAATATATATATAATATTAGTATTAAGCTTTTTAACTAATTTTTTAATAGTTAAAAATTATATATAGTTAAGCTTTTAATCTAATTAAAAATACTATATAAAAAAATATTAAATTTACTTTAGTCTTTTAGATATAGTAGAGAAAAAAAATTAAAAATTTATAAATTTATATTAAGTATAATTAGTTTTATAAAGTTATTAAATTAATAAAAAATATAATTAAGTTAATTTAAAAAAAACTTATAAATAGTTATAAAAAGTATATAGCTTTTAGCTATATAGTTTTAATAAAGTATAAAAAATTTAAAGTTTAAAGTTTTTTACTATAAATTATAAAATTAGTTAGTAAAAATACATTTTATTAAAATAAATCTTTTTTTATAATTAATATACTATATTTTTTTTATTTATAAAAAGTTTTATATTATAAAATTTTAAAAACTAGATTTATACTACTATTTTAAATTTTGGTATATTTTTTATTATATTATAATAAATAATTTCTATTATTAATTTTTTTCTTTAAAATTTTCAAATATATTAAAATATATCTAAATTATAAAAAATAGACTAATTATCTATTAGCTAGCTTATCTTTTAAAATTTTAATTTTATATTGAACTTTTAGTAAATTATACTAAAATTTTTAAATTATATATATAAAAAACTAATTAAATAATATTTATTTATTTAGTTAAAATCTAATTATACTAAGTTTTTAAAATTTTATTAAGCTTTTTAAATAAAAATTAGTTATTTTTAAAATATTTAATTTTTTATTTACTAAAATAAATTTAAAATAAAAATAATTAAAAAATTTTAAATAGCTTTTATATTTAACAAAGAAATATTAAAAAAGTATTTATTAAATTTTATTATTAATAGCTTAGTTATTAAAATATATATATAAAATAATATATTTTAAATAAAAAATATATAAAAAGATAATATTTAACTAATTATTAAAAGATAGTTAAAAATTTTATATAGCTATTTAATAGTAATATTAATTTAGTTGTAAATTTATATTATATAAATATTTATTTATTTTTTAATTATACTTTATAAAATAAAAGTATATAAATTAATAAAATTAAGCTACTTAATTAGCCTTTTATTATATAAAAACTTAATATACTCTTAACTTTAATTTTATACTAACTATTAATATATTTAAGCTAAAAAAGCTTATAAATAACTTTTAAATTTTATAATTTTTAAAGCTTTTTAATAGCAATAAAATATTTTTTTAATAAAAAAATATTATTTATAAATCATATTTAAATATTAAATAGTTCTAATATATATATTGTTTTTATAATATTACTGTATTTTTAAAATCATAATTAAAAGTTTAAATAAATTAAATTTATATTAATATTTAATATTTTTTATTTTATTAAAATAAGCACCTTTTATTATTTTCATTTTTTTATAAAAACTTAGCTATAACTTAATATATTTGATTTTCAAAATAATGTATTACTAATTATACTACTATATAGTATATATACTCTTTAAATATTATGTTTTGTTAATAGCTTACTATAAATTTTACTTAAAGTTTTAAGCTTTTTAATATATAAAAAACTTAGTTTATAATATATATATTTAGTATTTACCTATTTTATTTGATTTAAAATCAGAGCCAGCTACTTTTAGAAGTATTTGATCCCCTATATACTTTTTAGTTGTAAAGTACATTATTATTATTATATATAGATTTTAGTGTTTATACTTGTAATTTCTTTAAAATTGTTGAGTTTTAAATAACATTTAAATATAAGAACATAAGTAAAAGATGTTTAAAAAAATCACAAATGGCTTAAAACAAAGTATATTTAGCATTAGTAAAGATATATCTGACTTACTTATTGCAAAAACTTTTATTAAATGACAAATATAATATAACCATATAACTTAAAGAGAAATGTTGAAGAAAAGAATACAAAAGCTAAATAACATAACAATTTTTAGCAGGAAAATTACATTTGTTGGCGAGCCAGTTCCATAATTTTCCATCCATTAGTTAAGGGGTTATCCAGTTCAGCTTCAAGTTTAGTCAGTACCAGTACATACTGTACACGTTCAATATGGTCCTAGTTAACGCTATAAGAATTGTAGTTGTAATATTAATAGTACCTCTTTCCCAAATACAATCTCCTTAGACTTTTTGTTTCTAAATATAATCACTTCCTGGGTTTCAAAGCTAGTAATGATGACTGGTGTATTGTCGCTATCCTCCAACAATTTGATACTGTGTACCTACTTCGCTTAATATTTCTGTTTATAAATTAAAACTTACATCGACCTTCCTCAGATCTAAAATTTTACTGTCGCTGACCAATCCTTGCGATGTCTGAGCTTCAAAAGTGGCTTTGAGTACGTTGAAAGACTAGATTAAGTTTAGCAATTATTAGTTGGCGTTAAATTTACCGCTTCGGAGCACCACTGCTTCAAGGCCACCAGATCCGCATGCGCAAACGAATCTAAAAATTCAGGGACGATATACTCACGGGCTTCTTTAAGGAATAATTCTGTTGTAAAAGCGGGATCTACAGTGGACCGGATTATTTTAATAGCTTTAGCTTGTTCAGATTCGCTAAACAGGTCGGTAAGTTTTTCTGATACAGAATCGGTCACATCACGAGTGTAAGTGATGAATGAATTTTCACTTTCGTCGTAATTGCGTTTGATCTTGAAAAGTCCTTTTAAAGTAATGAGTTTACTAATTTCAAAATATGGCTACCTTGAACTACGCTGCTATTATCCTTAAACTTATCCCAGGACTCTTTCCAGGCAGAATCTTTATGTAATACGACGTTTTCTCCTGCTGTGGGATCTGCTTTGATAAGCTTGGCTCTAAGGTTCTGTTTTTCGATACGTTCATTAAGTTTCTGTCGGTTACGCATACGCCTTTCTTTGTCAGAGTATCCTCCGTAACGAGAAGCGTCATCAGCTAAAGATTCGACTTCACTTTTAACGGTCTTGTAGACAGGGCTATTCCTTATAGGCTCAGTGGATTTATGAATAGTTTCGCCCACTTTATGCATCTTAACAAGTTAAAATAGATTGACAAAATAAATTTACCATCTCACGGTTAGCTTTAACAAATTCATTTTCATTAATCTCTTTCAAAACTTCTTCCACTGTTTTTCCGACACTATCAGCATGTTTTTTAACTTCAATCAAAGCATCATTTACAGCTTTAGTAGCGGCGTTATCACTCACATCGGACTAAGGTAAATTTCAGTTATATAACCAAGATAACAATAAATTTAAAAAAAAAAGAATTAAATTTACCTTAGCTTTGGCAAAAATTTCTTTGGCTTTTCTGAGAGCTTCCGAATCACCAAGTTGATTAGACTTATCCTGTAACTGTTTCATATTCTCTGTAAAATCTTTGTTCTCTTTGACCTGACGTCTTACCGAATTGATAAAAGCACCTACAAAACTGTCATTGCTTATTAAACGAATGTTGTCAACATGAAAAGTGGTAATTTTTAGGTTGGAATTAAGAGCTATTCTGTTGCCACCGATAGCGGTTCTTCCTTTTAAGCTGCTGATGGCTAATCTTCTATACATCTCTAATTTTATTATTTTAATCTATTTGTTTTGAATTAGTGTAGTTCAGTCACAAAAAATCTTTAAATTTCGGCTCCTTCCTACTTCCTACTCAAAATTATTTAGACTTTAATTGATTGGCTACTTTTTCCTATTCTTCGGTTTCGATCGGAATTATACCTACCTCAAGAATATTGGAAACTTCTCGATTTGTACCTAGAGTTTTTGGTTCATCAGAAACTATTAGCTTAAATTAAAGCAAAATTTAATCTAAAGCAAATAATAATAAACATCTTAAGGAGAAATGAAAGCTAAGCTATTTAGAAAATATTATAGCCGATACTGGGTTTTCCAATTAAAATTATGTTATTTAGTGATGAATTTCTTGAATATGACGGCATTGGTAACACTGCTAAATAGAACTTGAGATCCACCAAAGATATTTACAAAATATCGCTACCAATTTTTTGATGATGGATTGAGTTATAAATAAATAAGTTCATTATAAAATGATATACTCGATTTATCGTTATTAATCGTCTAAAATAAGCTAAAATCCGACTATATAGGGATAGGTAAACTTACTACCAAACTCTGTTTAGAATAAAGAAGCTAGCCCTAATTAAAATAGATTAAAACAGTTACAACTATATTGAAAATAAGTAAAAATCATGCATGTTTGATAAATATAAAAAGTTTAATAAATAACTTATGAAAAAAAACAGAGTTGAAGGTATAAAAGCTTCAACTTGGCAAGTTTGTGGTGGACTAGCACCGATAGCAATTTTTACAAGCCTTATAAAATACACAATAATGTTCAAGTCCTATAGAAGAGAATATCACCTTGATCCTCGACGTAATTACATTGAGTAACGGATCTGTAAGTAGCTAGGTAGAAGGGTGTAGTATCGTACAGGTAATATTCACCTAATATTGGTTTGAGGTATTGGGTAGCTTCGACAGCGTTGTAGTGAGGCATTTTGGAAAATAAATGGTGGATGAGATGAGCGTCGGTTGAGTTGTGGAACATGAAGTTAAGAAGTGCGCCGTAATCCCTGTCTACGGTAGCTAAGGCACCCCTTACGAAATTCCACTCTTTAGCATTGTAGTGAGGTACATATACGTCACAGTGCTGTAAATAAGCCATGTTGACGGTCCATGCGTTCATACCCAAATAGGGTATAATGTAAAATTGAAATACGGTCAAGAAGGAGAACCTGTTTATAAAGTAGCCAAGTATAATTAGAGCTACTACTATACCAATATTTGAGATGATTACTAACTTACGTTGGCTTGGTTTGAAAATTTGCGATTCAGGTAAAAAGTGGGATGTTAATGTATCGAATTTCTGGCCTGACATGTTAAACAATAGGTACATTGGCCAACCGAATAGCAACATACGCATTACGTAATAGAAAGCCACTATTGGCGAAGTTTCTAAAGCCTCTTCGAGTGGGTCTTCCTGAGGTACATCGGACCTACGTAAAGGTACGAACACCGAATCTTCATCCATATGTCCCGCTTTAGAGTGATGTTTTGCGTGTGAAATTCTCCATGAGAAGTAAGGTAACAGGCAGAAAGAATGTAAAATAAAACCTAACCCGTCATTCAAAAGTTTAGAATCGGAAAAGGCATAATGTCCACATTCATGTCCTATTATCCATATACCGGTCATCACTACACTCTGTGCAATCCAGTAGGCAAACCAACTTAAATAACGTAATGTACGTAAAGGCAAGAGATGTATATGTGAAGCTAAATAGTAATTTACCATCAACAACAATATATCCAACACTACGTACTTTAACGATTTTATTGTATTTCTTTCAAATAGTTCCTTAGGTATACTTTCCTTCAGTTGTTTTATAGTGAATTCGGGTGGTTTAAAGCTAGCTTCGTAACGCTTACGTCCTTCCAAGCTATCTAAGTTGCTGAAATCGTTGACTCTAAATTCAACTTCCTTTCCTTTTCCGGCTATCGTTGTTAAATTGAATTGGTTGGACATCCTTTTTCTTTCACTAAAAGCTTTTGTTACTTACAACTTTTCCAAGAGTTGTACTACCGTTTATATAGGTTCTATTCTTTAAAGGAGCCATGGAGTTGTACGTTCCAATTCCACAACTCTAAGGTTGGTTTACACAAATATTAAAGGGGGGTATTTATCAACTGTTAACTACTTTACTTTAAGACTTTAACCTTATGTAGACGTTTTAATTTACTTGCAAATTATGGTTTTTAATTGTTTACAACTTTATTCAATTTATTTTTACTTTTTTAGCAACTTTCCTTCAAGTATGTAGAGTGTGATAAAGAGATATGTAATTTAATACGTAACTTATGTCGAAACAGCCCATTTAGTACGCAGTAAATGCTATATAGAGTGTAAACTATCTACCTCCAACATGTAAGCTACGTAACTAGATGCACTACTATTTAATTAAAATCGATCCCTCAAACTTCTTGAAAATTACTATTTAGCTCCAAATTCATTAGTACACAAAAGACATCTGTAGTAAAAAAGGAGGACTAGAACAGCGTCTTGGGACATACCCCGATTTCGATGAAACCTTAAACAATATAAATTTTCGATCGGAAATTATTATTAAAATTACGATCGATAAGCTATATCCAATTTTTCGATCCAATTTTTTATGATACCAAATTTACACAACCCCTTTTCGTAATTTATTTGGATTCGGTAAAGTTTAATCTGATTCAAATAGTTGTTTGTTTTTGATATTAACTTGCGAATATAAAAAAGTAGGCTTTTAGAAATCAATCTTTACGTAGTTATTAAACAAAAACAAATAGAATATATTAAAATTCAATAGTTTATCTTATCAGTATTTTGGAATTCATTTCTTTATTTAGTTAAATATTATAATTTCAAACAATCAAAATCTTACAATACGGAAATTTAGTTTCAAAAACAAACTGCTAAGTGTTGGGACACACTGCATCGTAATTTCAAACCAAAACTTTTTAATTAACTACAAGTAGTGAGACATTATAGTGAGGAGTAGAGAAGGTTTCCTTTTAAATTTTAATAACTTTTATCTTCTATATTAAAGTTTTATAGCTAGTTTTAAATCGGTATTACTATTTTAAACCTTTTTGATTGGAAAAGCTTTTAATCCAATTTTTAGTAAATTTTTAAATACCGTTTGCAAAATTAGCAATTTATTCTTCAAACCAAACCTACCCGCAAATATTGTAATTTGGTTTGCAAATTTTCAATCCAATATAAAAGTTACGTTTTTGTTAGTATTTAAATAAAAATTAATGCTAATTAAGATAACATCCTCTATTTTAATATAATTAAATCACAGATATATCAGCAAATTTAGATTTTCATATTAAAAATAGTTCTATTAATTAATATTACTTACACTTTCATCAACATCTCCAGTTTAGCTTCTCTTTCTCAAGGTAAGTATAATATGACAATTGTATAAGAATAAGTTTAACCTTATAAAGGCACTAATCTTAAACAGTATTTCTCTGTTTCATTATGTGCTATATTCTCCTTTAATTACCTAATAATTTTGATATAATAATTGCTGAAATATATTTATCTATATATATTTATAATAATAATTAAATTTTCAACTAAGTTTGTCAGCCATATTAAGGTTTAAGAAATATAAGTGTTAAACCTGCAAATACATATACTAATCTATAATACCATTACTTAATAATTGTAGGGATTTATAAAATATTTCTTATATATAATTAAAATATGATATTATAATATATTATTAAATATACAAATACTAATAATTAGACTTAACTTCTAGTTTATATAATATAATAATAAATTATTTAGTTTAACATTAGAAAAAAGTAATAAATATTCAAAAACTCTAAAGTAAAAATAAATTATATAAAAATATTATAAAATTAAATTTTAAATATATATATAGCTAACTTTAAATTAATTTTAATTTATATAAATTTTAGATTTTATTAGTAAAATTTTAACTTATTTAATACTGTAATTTTATATAATATATATTATAATCTTAGTTTCAAATAAATAACAAATAGTAATAACTTATATTACATTTACTATATAAATATACTTTTAAATAAATAAATATCTCTTTTTTATACTATTATATACTATAAAAAAAATTTATAGTATTTAGTATTATAAATATTATAAATATTATAAATAAATAATTTTATTTTTATAAGCTTAATAAAATATAACTTTGATATTAGAAAATTTTATTAAAATTATTTAAATAAAAAAGTTAGTATTATAATATAGCTTTTAAGCTAAAATATAAACTAAGTTTTTAAATAGTATTATTTAAATCTTTATAGCTTTACTATAAAAACAAATCTAATATTTAAATAATATTGCAACTAAAATAAAATTTAAATATATTAACTTAATTAAAATTACAAATATTTATAGCTACTAGCTCTAAATATAAACTATATAGTTTTTTATAGCCTATGCTTATTTTACTACTTTAAAATTAGTTTTAAAAAATATAATTTTTAAAATATAAAAATTTATACTTAGTATATTTAAAAATATTTTTAATATTAGCATTTTAGCAACATTGCTGCTAAAATATAAATCTACTTGAATAATTTTATTTTAAGTTTTTAAAAAGTCTATTTAAAGTGCTATTAAGTTATTATATATATAATTATATATTTTATACATAATTTTTACTTTTTATACTATTATATTTGCTAAAATTATAATAAATTTTATATTTATATATATAAAATATTAATACTTTACTTTTTATTTAACTTTATATTATTAAGCTATATATAGTTTAAATTTTAATCTAATTAAAAATATTAAAAAAGTTTATAAAACTTATATTTTATATATTTTAAAAAGTAAAAAAACAAAATTAATAATTCATAAATTTTTATTAAGTATGCTTAATGTAAATATATAGTTTTTATATTATATAGAAAAGTTATAAATAGCTATAAAAAGATATAATTTTTTATTATATAGTTTTAATAAATTAATTAAAAGTTATAACTTATAACTTATATTTTAAATATTTATAAATAAAGTTTATAAGTATAATTATAGCAATATATAAATAATTTTTTTTTAAAACTATAATGTTTTTATTTTTTATTTAAACTTTTATATTAAATACTTTTTAATTTTAATATATATATAAGCTTATAGCTATAAGTTAATACTACTTTATTAAAATTAAATAGCTATTTATAAGTTTTTTAAATTAGCTTTACTAGTAAAATTTTTATTATATAAATATTTTATAAATATATTTAAGTATTTTTTTTTACTTTATTTAAAAAGTTTTTAAATATTTTAATTAGATTAAAATTATTTATATAAATTTATATAAATATTAATATTAATTTATATATCTTAAATATAAGATTTTATATATTAAAACTTTACTTTTAATATATTAAATATTTTTCACTTTTATAATAAAATTATAAAAATTTAGATATCTTTATTTAAATAGTATATTTTTAGCTTAAAAGCTTTATTTTTAAACTTTACTATCTATTTTTTCAATAGATTTAGCAATAATTTATTATATAAAAGCTTTATTTTTATATTTACTTAAAAGCTATTTAATTTTTTTATATTTAAAAATTTGTAAAAAAATTAACTTAATATTTAAAATTTTATGATATATATTACTTTATTTATTTAATAAAACTTAAAGCAATATATTAAAGCTTTAATTTAATAAATTAAATTTTACTATTTATTTAAACTAATTTTAAACTTGTATATATAATATATAAATTAAAAGCTTTTATATATATAATTAGTATATACTTTTAAGTATTTTAAAAAAATTAAAATTAAATACTTAATATATAAAATATTATATTAAACATATTTTAAGTATTTGCTAGATATATAACTATACTACTATATAAGATAGTTTTTTAATATTTACTTAATTATTTTTATTTTTATTTTTATAATTATTAGCTTATTTTTCTACTATTTTATCTATTTAAAAAATTTTATCTAATTAATAATATTTATTTTTTATAATTATAAAATTAAGTTTTAAGTTTTTTTTAGGTATAAAAATATATTAAAACTATATTAGTATTTTAATAAAATTTTAGTAAAAATTTATAATGTTATTATAGTAATATATTTTAAAAATTAAAAATAATAACTAAAAAGCATATAATATTTAATTACTACTATATAAAATAAATATTATATATTAAATATCTTGTTTATAAAGTTTAAAACTTTTATTTTTAATATATAAAAAGTAAATATATATATATTTTTAGCTAATTTTTTTAAAACGTTTTAATTTAAACCCAATTACTTTTAAAATATTATATTTTTAGTTTAATTATATAGTATATAAAAATTTACCTATATAAAAAGTATTATATTAATTATATAAATATTAATAGTAAAATTTAGTATATATTATATAAAAGTATCAAATTTTTTAAAAATAGTTATTTTAATTTAATTTTTTAATTTTTAATATATATTTAATATTTTAAAATACCTTCTATCTATTTTTATTAAAAGTAATAAATTTGATTTTTTTAATTTAATTCAATTATTTACTTATAGCTAATAAGTATGTTTTTTAATATACTAGCTAAATAGAGTAAACTTTAAGCAAATATATATATTTTTTACAAATTTGTATATTTAAAAGTAACATTATTTACCATTAATAAATTAAGGAAAGTAAACTTAAATTTGTTTAAATATATAATAGTATTTGCATTTTTAACTAAACAAATAAAACTTTTAATTTAAAACTTATAAATTTTAATATTTAGCTAAATTAAAATTTAATTTTTGGTTTCTATTCTTATAGTATCACTTAGTCAGCCTTTTAAGTTCATTCTTGGATTAAGTAATTTTAACTTTAATTTAAATTTAAATATCTTTACCATTTTTAAAGTTAATAGCAGCTACTTAATAAGAAAATTTAAATATATATATATATATTAGATAAAAACAGTATATATATGTGTTAATATAATAGTAAAAATAAAACTAAATATTTATTTTAAAGTGAATTTAAACGATTTTTAAGATTCACTGCCTATTGAAATAAACTTCTATCTTTATGGTTCTAATATCTAACTAAATTTCAACTTTTAAAACAGAAATACACTTCAAAAAAAAATTAAAATAGTTAAAGGCAAATATTTATGGTAAAATTCTTTTATACTTTAAAGAATTTGGCAGCTACAATCTTGGTTGTAGAAATTTTATATTAATGATTACTTTCTAGTATCGGAAAAGTGATACATTATTAAGAAATCAATATTTTAATTGAAATAACAGCAAAAAAGATTAAAAACTATTTATCCTTATAGAACAAAACCTCACCGTCATCTTCTAAAAACATACATTTGGTGATAGAATTGTAAGCAGCTATAGGGAAAGGAGTAGAGTCGTATAAGTAGTACTGGCCTAATTTCTTTTTAAGGTGAACGGTAGCTTCTTCAGCGTTATAATGAGGCATTTGAGAAAAAATATGATGAGCTACGTGAGTATCGTTGATATGATGTAAAGAGAAATTTAAAAACCAACCAAAATCTCTATCTACAGTAGTTAAAGCACCTCTAACAAAATTCCAAGCTTTAGGGTCGTAATGAGGGATGTAGACATCAGTATGTTGTAAAAATGTTATCATAACTAACCAAGCGTTCACGTTCAGGTATGGAATCAAATAGTACTTGGTTACAGTCCAAAATGAAGTAATTTGTATAAAGTAGTAGATAATTGAGAAAACTACTAATAACCCAAGATCGGATAACAGAATTTGACGTGCTTGAGTAGATTTGAAAATAGGTGAAGTTGTATGGAAGTGGGAAGTGAATTGTTTATAAGGCTGCCCCGAAGCGTTCATAATTAGGTAAGCGGGCCATCCGAACACCAACATCCTAATTATCTGTAAAATAGCTACTATTGGGGAAGTTTCCAAAGCTTCTTTAACTGGGTTTTCCCTTTCAAATTCTGATCTACGAATAGGTACAAAAACCTGGTCCTCATGTACATGACCGGTCGAAGCGTGATGTTTAGCGTGTGAAATACGCCACGAGTGGTAAGGTACCAGTAGAGCTGAATGTAAAACTAAACCTACTGCATTATTAATAAATTTGGAATCAGAGTATGCTTGATGTCCACATTCGTGCGCTATTACCCATATACCAGTCATAAAAACTCCCTGTAAGAACCAGTATATAGGCCAACCTACCAACTGAATAGATAACGAGTGGTTATCTAGATGGCTTGCTAGATAATACATAGCTGATATCAAAACGAGATCGTATACCACGTACATAGTAGATTTTATAGCTGATCTTTTGAATAAATGTGGTGGGATACAATCCCTCAACTCTTTTATGGTGAAGTTGGGTGGTCTGTAATTTTTCTCGTACTCAGCTCTCCACCTAGCCGTCTTTGATCCACTCAGATCGTTAACTCTAAACTTAGTGGTTTTTTCATCCGTTACTTGTAATTTTGGTACGTAGGTCTGTGGTGGCGCCATCGTTTAAAAGTTATTTAATAACTGATAAAAGTTAGCTATAAAGCTACACTCCCGTTTATATAGCTGTATAAACGTTCATGTTAATAGAACGGTTTAGTAGAGGGGTGGTTTAGATATTGATTTTAGTTGATGAGATCCCTAGATTGACTTGGGGTATCTACCACATAAAATCGGCTTGCTTTAACTCAATCTATTGGTTAAAACTAAACGAATAAAACTGTTACCATCCCCCATCAAATGAAGCCATTCTACAGTTTTTAAAGATAATCAGAAAAGGAGCTAATTATCCTTGGGGAGGTGATGAGTTAATTTATACTTTTATTTAGATTAAAATTTTACCATTTTTAAATTATTTTTAACTTTAATTTTTTAAACTTGCGGATATTTAACTAGAATAGATATCAATTTCCAACTAGCTTTGTATAGTGCAAATGAATAAAAATTTAGATTCACGTAGTTATTAATAAAAACAAAGAAAACTTATTACTTATTAAGATTTAAAGATTAAAATGTATATAGTGGAACATTAGCATCAAGATTAAACTGCTAAATTTTTTAGAGTACACAATAGAAAAAGTTGGGTGAATTAAAACTTATTGAGGCACAGAACAATTAAGCTAGCTGGGAGTGTGACATTTTTTTATAAATTCAGACAATTGCTTGCCAAACGTTTATTCAAAAATCAAATGGTGGAGGGTTGGGTGGTTATTTAAATAAACGTAAGGCTTGAAAGCTAGTAAATAACCTTTTCTCTAAAAAATTTCAGTTGAAAAGGTAGCTAATAAAATAAGTTGTGTACAACACCTCCTAAATATAGCTACATTATAACAAAAGTTTAATTGTAGCTATAGCATTTTAATAAATTCTATTTATATTAATATTAATTTGTACAATAAATTTAAATTTTTAAAAATTATTAACTTTGATTTAAATACAATCAAAATATAACAGTTTTAAAAAAATATTTATAAAATGTTGGATTTTTACTTTGCCTATAATTTTATTATATTAGAAATTTAGTTTACTTAACTAAAAATATATTCAGTTTTTCAAAGTTTGAAGATGGTTTAATATTATTCTAAGCTAATATTCAAACCTATATTCAATATTTAAAAATTTTGGATTTAATAGCACTTTATTAAATTAAGTTTATATTAAATTTAACTAGTGTTTAAAGAATCTTTGCCTTAAAAATTAATTCTATTTTTAACTTTTTTACTTTTCAACCTAATAAAAAACTTTAATTATATTTATTAGTTTAACTTTAAAATAAAATATTTAAATATTTTATTTTTATACTATATTAAATTCTTTATAAATTGCTATATAATTATAATGATATAATCTTTAAATAAAGCTTTTTAATATTATAACTTCTGATAAAAAGTGGAATTTATATGAACTATAAGCCTAAAAAGCTGCTAAATTAACTAAAAATATATATGTTTATTAATATCTGGTATCCTTAAAATAGAGCTAAAAAGAAGAAAACTATATTAAAAGATAATAAATATTTTTACTACTATAAAAGTTTTTACAAGTATAAATAAAAGTTAATTAGAAATTTTGTTAAAGAAATAAAGTTTTAAAAAAGAATTAGTTTTTTTTACTTATATATAAAAAAGATATACTATTTATTTATTTTTATTTATTTATGTTTTTAAATCTAATTTATAATAACCTTAAAAATATCAAAAATAATACCTTAAAATTAATTATAAAATTTTTACTTTTTTTGAGCTTTTTTTAAATAATTAAAAGTTTTAATCTTATTAGTATAAGTAAATTCTATTTTATATTTTTTTAAAACTAGTAAATTAGCTATCTAATTTAAAAAACTAAAAAAAGTAAATTAAAACTAAATTAAAAAAATTAAATATTTTAACTTTTATATTTTAAATACTTCAATTATTTTATTTTAAATTGGTAATAATATTAATATTATAGTATTTATAAAGTAAAATAAGTTTATATTTTAAATTAGTAATAATATTAGTATTATAGTATTTATAAAGTAGAATAAGTTTAGAAAATTTTAATAAAAATTAATAACTTTAAAAATTTTAAAGAAAAAAATTGTTATTAAATAGTTAAGTATATATAATTTTATTTTATAAGTTTTTTATATAGAAAATTAGCTAATTTTAAAAGTAGTTAATTTATAATTTTATATAAATTTTTAGTTAGCTAGCTTTAATTAAATACTTAAATTTTTTATTTACAATGTATTTTTATTTTTAGTTTTATAATTATTATATAATTTTTATAGTATTTTTATTATATTTTTAATAATATTTATATAATTAATCTAACTTTTTTAATAATTAAGCATATATTTTTTATTATTATTTTAGTTAATATAAATTTAAAAAATTTTAATAAAATTATAATTTTTTATCTTTAAATATTTACTAACTATATTTTTTTCTATTAGTATAATTTTATTAAAAAATTTAATATTATTAATAATACTTTTTAGCTAATACTAATATTAAAGCTATATATTTTTCTTTTTTATTTAGTTATTTTAGATTTTATAGTTAGAAAAAAGCTTATAACTAAATTAATTATAATACTTTTAAAAAATTATAAGTTATATAAATATTTAAATTACTATTTTTTTATTATTATAAAAATTATAATATATATTTACTTAACTTTTTTTATATTTTTATATTTTTACTTTTTTTTAAATATTTATTAAAAAAAACTTATGTTTTTTATTATTTTTAATATTTTTTTATTTACTAAATATATTACTTTAATTTTTTTTAAATTATAGCTTTTATAAATATAATAAAAATAAAGTAAGTTAGCTAGTAAATTTATTATATTAAAAAATATATTTTTATAGTTAAAATTTTTGATTTAAATTTATAGATATAAAAGTTACTTAGGTTTTTTTAATATTTTTAACTGTTCTAAATTTTTTTTTTTTAGATTAAGCTATATAATTACTATATTATTAATATTAGCAAATATAGTATACTATTAATAATATATAGCTAAAAATAAATAAAATATAGATTTTAGCTTATAATAATTATTTTTTAAAATATTTTTTTATTTTTATTTATAGTTTTTAAATTTATTATTTTAAAATTATAATTTTAACTAAAATATTACTTTTAAATTTTATTTGTTATTATCATTAAAACTTTATTTTATCTAATATTATAAAAAGTAAAAGATTTTACTATTAGTAAAAAAAATTAAGTTAGCTAATATAATTATATTTTTCTTTTTAATGCTATTTTTATTTTTATTTTTATTTTTATTTTAAAGTTATTAAAGCTATATTTTTTTTTTTATTTAACAATTTAGTAAATTTAAATTAGTTTAAAATAAGTTTTTATATATTTATTTTTTTAATAATTTAGAACTTTTAAATATAAAGCTATAAATATAGCTTTAATAAGTAATTAGTTTTTTTAAAACTTTATTTAGTAATTATATACTTTTTTTAAAATAGTTTTTAAAATTTATTTTTTATTATTTATTTAGCTATTTAATTTTTTATAATATTTTTAGTTTTATTTTTTACATTTTTATTTATTTTTATTTTATTTTGTTTTTTTAAAATTATAATTTTATTTTTTATTCTACTTATATTTTCCATTATTTTCTAAATTTTTTTATTAAAACTATAAAGGTATATATTTTAAATATAATAAGCTAGTTAAGTTTATTAGCTAAAACTTTTTATTACTTTTTATTTTATTATTATCATTTAAATTTTAATAATATATATAATATAAAATATTGTAATTAATAGCAGTATTATATTAAGTTTATATTAACTTTTAATTAATTCAGTTGTTTTTTTCTATTTTAGTAATATAACTTTATTTTTTAATTTTTTTTTTACTTATTATTTTTGTTTATTTAAAAAAAATCTCTTTTAATTATTAAAATTAAATTAATTGCTTTTAAAATAGTGTTATAAATAAGAAAATATTTATATATAATGTTTTTAATTTTAAAAAAAACTTAAAAAGATATTTTACTATATTTAAATAAAGTAATAATTTAGTTAAATATAAATAAGTAGTATAAAATATTCTAAAAAGTTTAACTAAAAAAACTTACTAAAATAAAAAATAATAAAATAACTTTATAAATAAATTAAATTAAGCTATTTATAATTTAACTTAAGTATTTTTTATTATAAACCTATTTTTTAATTATTTTAAATATATATTGCTAGATAATATATATATATATATTTAGTATAATATTAACTAATATACCTTATTTATATATATATTTTCTATTTTAATACTTTTAAAATTTAGCTAATAAAATTACTAACTAAAATTTAGTTAACTAAATAAAGCTAATATTTACTCTAGCTTTTTTATATTATTTAGCCTCTTAAAATTAAAATTTATCTAGTTTAAAAACATATTTTGCAAAGCTATTATGAATAGTTTTATATTTTTACTTAAAAAATCTAATAAAATTTATTGCTTTACTAGCTTTTAAATACTTAATTTAAAATTTAAGTTTTTTTAGTTTACTTTTTTATTCTTTCTTTTCAGTACATTAAACAAAGAAACTTCTTAGCATGTTAGTTCCTCTTCAATGCTTCTTTATATATAAAATATCTGTATAGTACATTTGAAATATGTGAGTTCATATACTTGTTAATATGAAATAATTCGGATTTCCCTTTTAAATTTAAAAGTTAAATTATCTCTTCTAGTATCGAATTAATACAATAAAGTGTTAAATGATCTTATACTTTTATACATCTTATATTAATTCTTTACTCACTCTTGTAAGGATTAAAAACTTCTCAGACCTTTGTAAAGCTACTAGAGTTTAGGAAATTTCAGAAAGTGTGCCATAAAATTAAAATTAAATACAAAAAATTAAGTTGGAAAAGTTGTGGAAATCCATAGATTTCTAAAAATCGAGTTCGACTCGAAGTGTTGCTTTTCAGAAATAGAAAAAAGTTTTAGATGAGATTAAAGAGAACAGTCTTCATACTGACAACCATAAACTTAAGGAATGTAACGATTCAGCATAATGTTTTTCAAAAACGGCACTATAATCAACTCAAAGTTTTAGATCCTTTTAATACAAAGAACGATGTCCAAAGTTTATTTTATCAAAAACTAAAACTTTATAGGAGGAGTATAGAACTTCAACAAACTTCGATTGCCTGTACGATATTTTTGAAACTTTTATGTTCACATCCAAATTTTATAGGGAGTAGAGATTTAACTTCTTTACTAGATATTTTTAATAAAACTTTAGTTACCAAAAATACGTCGTATAGCAAGCCGAAATGGGTTAAACCAGATTTGAGATTGATTCCAGGCCAACATATTACGTCGTTTAAATTAGTTATAGATAAGTTGATAGAATTAGGTTATCAACTAGATAGAAATCAGTGGGAGTTGGTATTTAATTGTTTAAGGAAGGATTTACAAACCGACTACCTTGATTATGTGTTTTTAAATATCTTGTCTGCAAGCTACCCTAATGTAAAGCTTCATTATGAAAAAAAAGTTAGTTTAATATATAGTAAAACATTTAAAGATGTTGAATTAACATTATCCATGTTTAATTCTATTTTATCAGCTAAAGCTAAAACCATCACTACCTTTACCGAATTTAACTTTTTAACACAGATTGTACATTTAATTAAGGATTTCAATTTAAAGCTTGATGGTACATCGTATTCTAACATAATTTTAGCTAATCATTATTTAACTCCTGACGATGATAAGTTCTATAACTTTTTATTAGGTTTAATACCTGAAATAAATTCAAATTTAATCAAAAATGAAGAAGATAATGAGCCATCATATATTATAGCTTACAGTCGAATGATTATTTGTCTGATACAACGGAATAGACATGATTTAGGTTTAATTATTTACGACAAGTTAAAAAAGTTAAAATTTTATAAGCCTAACCAGCAAATTTTAAATTTACGATTTGAATTGATGATTAATGGTACTGCTGATCTAACATACCCGGAGTTAAAGAAACTTTTAGATAGCTTATATATTCAATTTCGGTACTATCAGATACTACCGAATACGACAACTTTAAATTTAGCCGTGAGCGCTAGTTTAAAAAATTTCGATCTTAAATCTACTTTAAAAGTGATAACATTTTTTAAGCTAAAATTTAAATTGTTACCAGACCATCTAACCTATTATTACGTTATGAATATATTGCAGTTTCAGAACAAGGTGTTGATTTCTGAAAAAGTAATCCGCATGTATAAAGAATTTGCATCGCGTCAGGGGATAAAATTAAGGGTAGAGCCGTATATCCCGTTATTCCAGCTCTACTTTAAAACCAACGACTATTCAAAGTTTGAAATACTAAGACGCCAATTAGTTTTAGATGAAGAAATCCGGCTACCTTCTAAAGTTTGGTATCAGTTTTTTGATATTTACCTATTCAATGGGTTTACTTTTAATGAGATCAACGTTCTTACCGAAATCTCAAATTCCGTTAAACATCTTCACTATTTAGATTATACAATAATATCGAAATGTAAAAGTTTGTTTTTAAAGCAAAATGTAAAATTAAATGGACTTATAAAGCTTGTTACAAGCTCCGAGCCGGACTTGAAAAGAAGAAAATGGCTCTTAGAGTTGTTGTTTGAAAACTAAAAGTAATAATTTAATAAATTTAATAGCAATTGGTTTTATCTAAAAATATTACATGATAAAATGTTATATTTTTTAATATTTTTATGATCTCAATTTATGCATTTATAATTTCGAAATGTACTTAAAAGTCAATCGTTTAGCTTAACCTATTTTCATCATTGTATTCTGCTAAAATGTCTGATTTTAGGTATAGAGCCTTATATTCTAATAAAATATTAAATTATTTACTTAATCTCTATTAGCTTCAGTGTATCGCTTTCCACGAACTCATCTGAACTCAATAGTAAATTAAAGAATAGATCTTTAAAAGATTTAAAATAGGAACAATTATAGGCGTAGATAGTCAAGAAAAAGAAAGCTTAAGAAGATTGAAGTAGATACAATATATAAATCATTCGTTTATACAGCATAATTATATAGCACAATTGAAGACTTCATGATTAAATTTCAGTCAAACTTTGAGACCGATACTTCACAGTATAAAGATAAAAAAACAGAACAGATGTATACTTTTAATTCTAATAAATTAAACCTACTAAAATTTAGGTATTCACGGCTAAATCAAGTAAAAAGCTGTAAGATGACAGGTAAAATAATATTGAATTAATAAACTATCTAATGTATATAAAGCTGCTGTATTTAAAGTATTGGCAATGAGTTATGAGGCCATAAAAAATGGTTATGTACTTACTAAAAGGTAAATGATTTATACTTTAAATAATAAAGGTTTAGAGAAATATATTATAAAGAGTGTACTTTTTTTAAATCGACAGAGCATGTAGGAAAGGTAATCGTGAATAGCTATTAATAAATTGATGTTTTAGATTTTAGAACAATTATATAATCACTACGGATTCAAACCGGAACAGTTAAATATAGTAATATTTAATAATATTCAGATTACCTGATATTTTTAGTGCGCATCGGCAAAGGGATTGTATGCCGGTTCATTAACTATATACACTAAAGATACAAACGATACGTTGATTCCCAAATATCAAGTTAGTTTGTCGTAAAAATACTTACTAAAAACGATAGGGCAAGTTAGTTCCAGGCTTAGATCAAATATTTGGTACTTTTAAACATATATTATAATTAACCTTAAAGACGTACATTGTGAAAGTCATTTTGTGTTGGTAGTTGAAAAAGATGTAAATAGAAATCTGGTATCTACTAAAACTTGGTATAGTCCATTTATGAATATTTAATTTCAAGTGGAATCTTTACTTGCTTCCCTAAATCTACTCTTATTACAGTAAAACATAACATACTAATAAAATTTTAAATTTCACCTAGGGAAAAGGATACCCAGTAACTAGAATATTAATTACCGCATTTATTAATTAAAGCATCTATTTGGATAGGATTATTCAACTAAAAACCTCCTTAGTAAAATAAGTAATAAGTATAACCTAGAAAAAGAAAATCCTAAAATTCCAATGTACTGCATCACTGATTGGGACCCTTACGGTACTTTTTATATAGCCTACTTCTTAACTTTTTAGGTATTGACATTTACTGCAATTACAGATACGGTTCTCAGGTAATTTGAATCATTAAATCTATAATAATAAATCCTTTTAGAACAATTTGGTTGGTTTAAAGGAACTCGAATGGATCGATTTGCACCAAGAAGCTAATTTAGATCCTCAATATTATAAATTATATAACATTCCACTAACCTCTCTCGACATAAAAAAATGTAATCAAATTTTAAAAGCACATGGTGATAATAAAACCATAAAGTAACCTCTGTATGCTAAAATTTATTAAAAACATTAAATTTTTACCTTAGAAAAGAGATTTCTAAAATGTTGTTCTATCAAACGAAGAGTGAATTAGAGATGTTTACTATTAATTCAGAAGATAGTCAAGATTCAAACTTTGGATTAATAAAGTATTTGTTTACGAAACTCTCTGTTGTATACCACAATATATAAAGTATGTAAATATTGGTTAATCAGTTTTAATTGACCCTTTCTCTTTCGGTAGAGATAAGATTATCGTCCCTGAAGTAATTAAAGTTAAACCTAGCCACCACTGTAGACTTAAACTCTCTTTAAATAAAAAGTAGCTTAAGGTTGCCTATTTAAAAAAAATATGTTAGTTTTTGTATAATTTTTCAAAATATGTATTGTACCGTAACGAGCATGTTAGTAAGTAAATTTATAACTGATACTAGAACAGTAAGCTTTGTACGATTTAAAGCCTGAGTGAAACTTTTCCACATCAGTAAGTTAAGTAATATAGTTAACCCAATGTAAAAGATTTTTATAGCGTATTGGTAGCTTGGTGAATCGATATAGTATGATGAGATTGTATCTTTAATTGTCAATTTGCTTAAAATTGTTGTTAAACTACTTAGTACACCGGTTTGTGCACTTAATAAAAATGTTTGTAAATCCATGTTATATATAACTCAGAAACTAGTAGTTAATTTATTGATGTTAAATGTGTCTCAAGCTATGTATAAATCGTAGTGATTGTTTATTCCAACTATAAAGTACCATGTCACTACCCAAACAAAACATTCTTTTTTTAGAAATAATAAATAGACTTTTAGCCAACCATATTTTTTCCGTCAGACAAACCACTACTTTCCCAAGATAATTCCGTCAAACCTGAATTTTAGTTAAAAGAGGCTAAACACGATTTAAACAGTTTAGTAAACCAAATTCCAACCCTAACTTTAGACTTCAACTGGGCATTTACAACATGAAATTTATATCGATTCTATTACTACCAACTTTAGCTTTATCTTTACATTTGAATAACCATTTCAACTTGAAGGGATTCATTGACACTTCATTAGAGAAAGTTTTACGCAGCTTGAACTCCGAATCTAAGCAGGTTCAACTTGCTACTAAGAATCAAATTCCAAATGAGAAGCATGACTCACCTACCTTTTTAAAAGCTAATAAGAAGTCAGAAGTCGCTACTAGAAAACTTAGTATTTTAGACCATGTTGCCGAATATGTCAAGCGTAACGGTGTAGAAGTATAATTTACTTTATCGATATTTATGTAAATAACTTTTATCGTGTATTTTTATCCATTACTTATACTTTCATCTATTCATTAAAGAGATGACTATTTTATTTTTACGTTTTTATAGTTTGATAAATTGATTATTAGTTTCTTTATGCTTATTTATTTCTTTAAAGACTTATTCTAAATTTCATCTTTATGATTTAATTTTTTTGTTAGTGTAGATATAGTATAATTAAAGTTCTTATTCACAAGTTATTTTGGAAGTTAAATCACGTACACCTGCTTTTTAGCTAAACCAAAGACTTTAAACAAATCCAACTAATATCTGTAAATAAACGATAAAGGTTACATGGCATTTAAATAACTATTTCAATATCAGGTTATCACATCAATAAGAATTTTAGTTTTTGTTGTTAGAGTACTATATCGTGTACTAGCAGCTTTTCCAATTGTGCGCTTTCGGATTCAACTACCAGTAGCATGTCTTTATTGCAAAATTTTATTGGTACTCATCTTAAATCTTCCAAACAAAAGTGTAGAACTCTACTTAAAACATGGTTAACCTTCAAACAGTGATAGACAAGAAATATGAAATACAGTCATTAACTTTAAATCCGATACTTTAATATTATAAGCGGAAACAATCTATCCTTTGGTAAGAATCAGTAATTAAAACTTAATTAAGTAGTAAACTTATAGGTTTCAGAGACTTCCAGCCTTTCACACAAAGATTCTCTTGAAATTTGATATATATTTTTTGCTTTGAATATGTTTAGAAGATTAGGCTTTCGAAAATAAGATATCTAACGTTTTTTAAAGTAATTTAAACGAAACTAGTTATATGTTTTCTATATGTTAAACAAAGCTGAAGTTTGATTTTTAGTACCTATTTTTATTGTTAGAAATAGCAATTTTTGCTTTTGGTTACATTATGTTAAATGTAATTGTAAAAATTTTCAACTATTAATTTTGACGGATATCTGCATACTTTATTTTATAAACTGTTCAAAATATTTAACTCTCATTAGATTAAAGCTTCTCATGATTTGTTAAAAAAATTGAGAGATGTTATATTTATTTATTACGCTATTTAGATATATTTAAACTAATTTGTATCAATAAAGTATTATAAATACAATATTTAATCTAGCAACAGTTGTTTGCTTATTTAAAATTTATAGCTTTACTTAGCGATTCAAACTCATTTTAATAATTTCAAAGTGCATTAAATTTTAATGATTTTATTTAAGAACGTAATATTATTTATACCAGTAAAACTCTTATAATAAATATTTTATCACTTTTTATAAATATTAATTTTTCACTAAAAAAATGCATTTATCGTGTTAGTTCTCAAATAAAACGTAAAAGTAGTTCATTAAGATTTAAAATCTCAAGAATTTAAAAAGATGAACATTAGTAGTTTTATTTCAACCTAATCACTAAGACATTTCTCAGTGACGATAACGGTATTATTAGATGTAGTAGATGCGTTATCACGTTGGATTTTATCTCCCTTTAACTTCTTCCAAATCCTATTGAAAGGACCGTTGAGTATAAAGAAGTATTCTACAAACAGGTTAGTGAGGCAGTTGCCTAGGATGAGCATAGCCAACTTGATTCGGAACTCCATAGGCATAACGTTGTGACCTATAGGATTGTTGTACTCCTGGATGACAAAGTTAGGAGCGGGGAGATTGAGGATGTCGGTGAGGGCAAGTTCGGTACCACAATTTATACGGAAGGTACAGGAGAGCCAGTTGGGCCCGGCTAACACCAGGAACCCGCAGAAAGCAAGCATACCAAGGTAGATGAGAGCTAGAGGGTAGTTCTTGTACCAGGAGGCACGGTACTTGTGCCCAAAGTTGAACACGCCGGCCGCGTTGATAAACTGAAACAGGCATACCAGACCGATGATCTCAGCTTCGTAGTTATCACCTAGTAACCACCACTTTGCTGAATCTATTGACATACCATTGAACTCGTTGCACTTGAAGAAGCTTTGGTGGAACAACATGGTGATAGCGGAAGCTAGGAAGATTAGATTAACCACCGATTGAGAGATAGCTGATACTAAGGTCTGTGGTCCAAGAAGTTTGGCAGTAGGTCGGGTAGGAGCTAAAGTATCAGCAGGTTTAGCGAGTGCCAAGGTGATCAACATGAGGACAACGACGAACCCGTCAATGGTGATCCAGATAGGTTGGGATACCACTACTGAGAAGTAGAATTGGGTCAGTTCCAACCAGGCCATAATCTCACCGTACAAGATCAGGAACTTGTAGCAGGAGAAGGAGGAGGCCAGTGCAGCTCTACCATAACGCAGTAGAGTAACACACGACATAACCGAACGGTCTTTAGCTGAGAATGGGGACACGATGGAAGCTTCCGCTTCACTCAAGGCTATACCTACGTGTGCGGCTCTTAGGGCACCACAGTCATTACCACCGTCACCACACATGCCAGTGATAGCCTTTTCCATCTGTAACTCCACACATTCTACTTTACCTTCCGGGGTCATACGAGCATACACTCGAGTGTAAGGTAGTAGCTCACGCATACGGTTGTTAGCCACTAGGAAGTCGAACGCTTTACCAGTAACAGCTAGCTCTACGGGGTGGGTGGAGTTATAGAGTAGATCGGTTAGAGATTCGTCAGGGTAAACTTGGTCGGTATCGATGTCGGTCCACTGGATCACTTTCGATTTCTCTACCTCGGCGGTAAGTGCACCGAGCAGTACTTGAGCACCGGGAGGGATCATACCGCAAGATCTAGCTACGAAGGTACCGGTGAACGCGTTGTCACCAGTAATCATAAGGCAGCGGGTATCACCCTGCTGCAGCTGATGGATAGCTTCCACCGTATCCTCTTTGAGTTGATTGCGGAACAGGATCAAACCTAGTAGTGTAGCTTCCGATTCCACCTGGTCTCTAGACCAACCTCTAACTTCGGTCTGTTGAGCTTCATTCAAGATACCTAGATCTCTGTGTGCTATACCCAGTACGTAACAGCCCTCCTTGGCCATTTGTACAGTTGTGGAATCGAAGTTGTTGGGGATGGATTCTGGGTTGGAGATGAGTTTGCATCGTTCGTAGGAACCTTTGATATATATGTGCCATTTTTGGGTCTCTTTGTCTTCGACTATGACTGCCATAGAAGCACGGGAATGTACGAATTCGAAAGTCTTAACCACGTGAACTGAAGCCGAGGATATAGGATTATCTTGTTTGGGTTGGAAAGCGTTGACATACGAATCGCGGTTGTAGTCCTGATCGAAGTGCCAGCTGGAAGCTTTGAATAATTCGACGTCTACCGGGTTACCGATCAACTTGCCTTTCAGTTCAGTAACATCATGGCAAGTAGCTAATCCCATCTGTAGGACGCGGGAAAGTTGAACTACCTCGGATTCGGTGCGAGTGAGCTGGTCAAACATGGGTCGCTGGTTCTGACCTTCGGCAGGTGGAAGTAACACTTTAACCCCGTGGAAGTTGAGTCCCTCTTTTGTTAAAGTGCCTGTCTTGTCGAAACAGAACACTTTAACTTTACCAGCTACCATAATACGGGGAAGATCCACGCAGAAGATATCGTGTAATTTCTTGAGGCGTGAAGCAGCTACTGATTGTCCGGCTACCAATGCTGAAGGTAACAATGGAGACATAATCTGAGAGATAACGAACATACCATAAAAGAAAGAGTTGATATCACCACGACCCATAAAATATAGTGACAGGCAGAAGCATACGATGCCCCAGCCCAATAGTACTATAACTACTAGTTTAAGATGATCCTGGAATACAAATGAGATAGAAGAGGGGAACAGGATACGTTGAATGAGGGAACCTTTGTCAGTATTAATAGCAGTGGCGGACACTAGAGCGATGACATCTTCAGAACCGGGACTAGGGGTTACCTGAAGAGCGTTGGTACCAGAAATCAGAGTACTGGCAGCACCGGTAGCGGTATCATATGAGTTTGCATCATCCTTGATAGCTACTTTGCGGATAGGCATAGCCTCACCCGTCAACATGGATTCGTCAACGATCACTTCACCACTTAATAACACGGCGTCACAGGGGATAGGGCGGTTGTCCAAAACACGGAAGATATCACCAGGGACCAAATGGTCGGAGGTAATTGTACTCCACTCACCATTTCTAAGAACCTGGCACTCGTCGAGGAACTCGGCTAAACCCTTGATCTGCTTCTCCGACTTGATACGGATTACTACACGAATCAAAGCGGACACGATGATCACGAAAGTCTGAACCAGGCCCATTTGGTAGTAGGTAAAGAAATACCAGATCCACAAGCACATCATCTGATAGAGATAGAAGAATGAGGCCAACTCTTGGAACAACGCTTTGAAGAAGCTGGGGATGGGTACTTCAATCAGGTTGGGGCCAAACAGCTCAGTACGTAGGTTAACCTCTTCGGTAGTAAGTCCGTGTGAAAGCTTGTGCAGCTCGTGGTGCTGGAGAGGTAGACTGATGACGGAAGGGTTAAATTTGGAAGTTTCGGTGTCGAGTACGAAACGCATACATTGGAACTGGAAGTACTTGCGGCCAGAGCTTGAGGTGAGAATAGGTACGGTAGTAACAATGAGGTGGAGTAGTAGGAACTCTTTAACCTTCTGTTCGAAGGCTTTAAACTTGGCGACGTATTTGTTACCATCACTCATTACAACCATCTGATCGGGATACTTTTCTATTTGGACCACATTACTTTCACTTAACTGGGATCGGATTCGGAAATAGTTTCTGGACCTGTCCTTACTAAAGTTAAGAACTGCTAACCAGACACCAGTAAATACCCACATGGTAACGAAAGTCTTAGAAACCAAGTCGGAAGAAAGAAAAACGTAATAGAAAGTGTTGTTTATAACGCCGTAGTTATCCGATACTATAAAGGCTAACAGAATTAACCAAACTACTGATATGGTGTGAGTGTTTATGTGCATCAACGTACCAAAGATATTATTCTTATAACCTTCAAAACGGTACTGCTCATTACTCGTTTTAGTTCTAGTGGTAGGTGGAGGCGGTCTTTCAATTGAGCTTTCAGCTTTAATTTTATAAAAATGCCATAATAAGAAAAGTAGGAATTCGAATCCGACTACTGCATAGAAACCAATAAACATAGGTTCTGTTAATGTAAAAGTGGGTACGGGGGGTAAAGGACAACTTAACCACACGTAGGGTTTGATGGGATTTTCTGACCATAATTCGTAGTCGGATTCGGATAGTTTCAAATTTGCTGAGCATGCATCTGCGATCATAGAAGTACGGTTTTCAGGGATAAGATTAGCGACATTTGATCTAGCAATGCCACCACATGGGAAGTAATCGAAACTTTCTAACCCACATGCACATATATTTATAGCTTGACTACAGTCAGATTGGCAGGTACCATCTATACATAACTCAGTGCCTTTTTCACATTCTAATTTAGTTGAACCTGGACAATCTTTTACATCTTTTACACATAAGAACCCACACTCTTGATTAAATAGGGATTGTAATGGACACACATCACCACTTAACGTAAAATCATTAACTAATAAATACTTTTAAGTAAAAAATAAAGTAAATTTGATTACCAGTATGCAGAGAAGGTATTCCAACGATTGGGCTGATTAAATAAGTTAAACATAACAAAGATACTGACAAAACACTTTTAAAACCCACCATAGCACTATCGTTACAGTTGAGAAGTTAAATCTAAGAGCGGTAATCCAAGTTAAATTAAATAAATGTCTATTTTTAAGATTAAATAACGATTAAACCTACAAAAATATAATCTATACGGTTTTATAGCAATATTCTTCGCTCCTTTCCTAACAAAACTTTGGAAGGGTTACCAAACATAGCCAAGTTGACTCTACATTTACAGCCAATCATTTTCGAAGACTTTTGCCCAATAACTAATTTAAACAACTTATTCTTTAATATCATTTCTTAATTTCAAGCCATTCTTAGAAAATAGTGTTTAAAATAAAAAGCAAATGAGTTTAAAGCTAGCTACAGCCAATAAAATCCGCTATAATCTATAAATTTATAAAAAAATAACGATCTATTTAATATTTCATTTTAGATTTGTAAATTGCAAAATTCATAGTACATTGCACAAAATCATAAAAAGGGAAAGATATCCTACGAAATTTATAAATCGCATCCACAGACATCCTCGCACAACTTAGTTAGTTCTTGAATATAAAAAAGCTTGAAGCTAAAATTTCCACATCATTGAAATACCTTTTTAAGTTATAGCTTCAGATATACTCGAAGTAAACTATTCTTGAAATCACGTTTAAATAGATTTTTTTTCCGAGCTAGGTAAGTTAATAAGCTGGGGTAAACTTGGACTTGAAACAGCTTTGGATTCCAGATAGCACAATAAATCCGGTAGTACAGTGGTATACCAGCTTATTATAACCTTTGACTGTTTTTAGATTGTTTCTTATAGCTCTTAAGTATTGATTTTAAGATTTTGATCTATAAAATAGCTTTTATAATAAGAACAATCTTTACGTACCTTTCCAAATAATTAATAAACAGTAAAGATCTAGGCTAAGGTATTCAATTATATAGATATTGTAACTTTACTGTACAAATACAGAAAAAAGTGATTATATATTAGAAATGTAAGCTATAAAGATTTAGATAATAAATTGTAGAGTATATATACTTATGGAAAGCAGTTATAAGCTTGAACAAAGTATTTGATTATATTTTAATATTTTAAAAGTAATTCACTTTAATATTTATTTAACTACTATAGTTTAACTTTGTTTTATTGGATTTTCTTATATAGCTATTTTAAATAATTAATATGTTTTATTTATATAAATATATAAACTTTTTTATTTAGTTTATTTTATATATTTAACTTAAACCTAATTAATATTAAATTACAATATTATACTTATACTATTATTTTATTAAATATTTAAAATTAATATTTTCTACTATAAATTATTTTTACTTTTTTTAAATTTAAATATATTAAAATTAAAACTTATAATTAAGCTATTAAAATAATTAATTTGTTAATAACTAGTATTTATTTTATTATTTTATAAACTTTAAATATAACTTTAATATTTTTATATAAAATTAATTAAATAAAACATTTTTAACAAATTATTAATTTTAGCTAGTTTATTAAATTTGTGTTTTAATTAAAAAAATACTAATAAAAAATTATTATAATTTTAATGTATTTGTTTTAATAGCAAATTTTTATATATTTTTCATTAATAATTATATCTAATTTTTTATTTTTAAAATATTATTTTTATATTAATTTTAAAGTAAAAATTTTTAAAACTAATTTTATATATTTAAAAATTAATAAATAATAGTTATACATTTTATTTTTCTTATTTTAAATCTAACTAATAATTATTAAAAGTAAGTAGTAAAAGTATTTTTTACTTAAAATTTTTTATAATTTATTAAATATTAATTTTTTTTTATAATTATATTATATAATAATTTTTAATTAATTAAATATAATATTATCAACTTTATAAAATTAAATTATTATTAAGTAATATATTTAAGTTTTTATTACTAATATTAAATATAAATTAATAATTTTAAAAAATTATAATAATAATAAAATTACTAAGTTATTTAAACTTGTATAAAAATTAATAATAATATATATTAGTTTTAAATAAAAGCTTAAATTATAATTTAAATTTTTACTAAATTGTTTAAAATTATTTATTAAATTATTTATTATAAAATAAAAACTATTATCTAATATTAATACTTTTTATTATAATTATAAGCTTAATAATTAAAGTATTTATTTTAAGCTATTAAAAAAGCTTTATTTTTTATTTAAAATAATTTATTTTTAAAAAAAGGCTAAAAAAGTTTAAAAAATAATAAAAATAAATTTATTTTAATAAAAAAACTACTATAAATAAAAACTTTAGCAATATATTATTTATTCTTAAACTGCTAATTATTAATATTATTATATTTAATTTTATTTTAAATATACTAAATTAATAAAATCATTTTTTATATTTAGTAATTTTATTAACTTTATTTTATAAAAGCTATTAAAGCTTAAAAATATTTTTTTATAAATAAGTAATTAAATACTTTTAAAAATAACTAATATTAATTTTAAAAGTTTAATAAATTATTAATTTAGTATTAATATATTTATAAATTAAAAAAATCTATATTTTTATTATATAATTAGAAAAAAATAAAATATTTTAGTTTATTTTAGTTTAAAAATAAGCTAATATTATAAAAATTATAAATATTTATATTAAATATATATTAAAAAACATTATTATTAAGTAGTAGTATTATATAATTAAAAATATATTATAACTATTTAATCTAAAATTTTAGTTAAATTAAAAATATATATTTTATTTCTTAAACTATATTTACAAAGTAAGTAAATATAAATTTACAATTATTCTAAATAAACTATAAAATTATAATATATTAAAGCTTTATTTTAATATATTATTCTAAATATTAAAATTTTAAAATGCTAGTTAACTTATTTAGCTATATTATATAAACTAATATATATTTTTTTAATATTTAATACTATTTATTATATAAAGCTATATATTTTAAAGTATAAAGTTATACTTTTATCTTTTTTTAGTAAAGTAAAAAGATTTTTAAATAAAATTTTAGCTTTAGTTTTAATATTTAAAGCTTTTAATTAGTATATATATTTATAAGCATTAAAAAGTACTTTAAATCTAAATTTAATTACTAATTATTAATAATAAATAGTTTAAAAATTAAAATTATAAACTTATTTTTTAAAATTTAAAAATTTTAAACTGTAAATAATCTTTACTTTAAGTAAATTAATATATTTATATAAATTATTTTAAATATAACTAATAACTATTACTAACTTATCTATTTATATTAGCTTTTATTTACTAAATAAATATAATATATTTTAATTTTTAATTTTCTAAAATAGTTATAATTATTAAGAATATATAAATTATAAGCTAATAAGCTCTAAATATATTTTAATTAAAAATCTGCTTATAAGTTTTACTTTTTCTAAGCTTATTTATTAGCTTTAATATATAATGTATTATTATAAAATTTAATTAATTTATTAGTAATTATTAATTAAATTTAGTTAATAAATACATTCTAATATTTATAAATATATATAAAATAATTTTAATACTAATACTTTTATAGCTTTAATTATAAAAATATAGTTTTATTTAAATAGTTTTTTTTAACTTTTTTAAAAAGTTTGTTTAAAAAATCAAAAAGTTAATATAATATAATAAAGTAAAACTTTAGTACTACTTTTATATTTTTTTAATATTAATAAAATATATTAAAATATTATATACTATATAATTAAAATACTAGTATTAAGCTTTTTAATTAATTTTTTATATTTTAAAATATTATATATAGTAATAAAAATATATAGTTTTTAAATATACAATATTAATAAAGTAGTTTTAGCTTAAAATCTAAAGCTTTTAGTTGTAAACTATAAAATTAAAATATAAAAAATACTTTATTATAAATATACTTTTAAATAAGTAAAGTTATTTTAAAAAAGTTATAATTAAAAAAAATTATAAAGGTTTATAGTATATAATACTTTAAATAATACTATTTAAATTCTAAATTATACTAATATATAAATTATTATAAATTTAATAAATATAGTATATTTATAACTTTTTTGAAAAAATAACATTAATATATATTAGTTTAATTAAATTCATAAATATTTATAGCTTTTTTAAACTTATATAAACTTAAAAAAACAAAGTTTACTTTTAAAACTATATTTTAAAAATAAAAAAAGTATAATTAAAATTACTTAAACAAGAATAAATAGCTATAAATTTTAATAAAGTAGTTAAAGCTTAAATTTAAATATTTACAGCTTTAAGTAATAGATAAAAAGGTATTTTAATATAAATAAATTTTAAATAAAGTTTATATATATATTTGAATTTTAAAAAATTTAAATTATATAACTTTATTTAATTATTATTTAATTTTATTAAGTATATATATTTTTTATAAACTTTTTAAATTAAAATTAACTACTTTTAAAAGTAGCTAATTTTTTATTTAAAATTTAATTTTAAAAAAAGTATTACTTATTTTTATAATTAATAATAATATAATTAAATATAATAAAAATACTAAACTACTTTTTATAGTATAAGTATTTATTAAATTATCCTCTTAACTAAGTTAAATATTAACTACTAATTTTTAATTACTATTTTAATAATTGATATTTATAATAAAGATATTATACTTATGCTAGAAATATATAAATTTTATAATATTGTATAAACAAACATATTTATTAAAAAATATTTCTTACTATTTAATAATAAAAATAAGCCTTAGATCTTAATTTTTTAAAAACAAACAATTTTTATATAATTTAACTTCTTAGCACTTTATTTATAATGAATATATAACTAATTTTAGAAAAATTTTAAAGTTTACTAATATAGAAATAAAGTTTAACAGTATAAAAAATGTATAATCTGCACTAGGTTAGCTCTACTAATATATATCATTTTTAAAGGGATTTATATTTATGGATTTAACTTTTTTTTGGAAACTTTAGTATAATATTTAAATATTTTATTTCAAAGCCTCCTAAATGAAAATATCTCAATAAAATCTAATATAATTTTAAATAGAATTATTCAGTCAAAAAGTCAATAGTAAAATTTGAACTTTTTAAATTTGGAAATATAAAATTAGATAAACCAATGATTTCAGCCTATGTACCTTCCCAGAAAGTCTAATATTTGTTCTTCCTTTCCTCCGGTGACCGAGCATTT
>JAWQFY010000177.1:0-47331 GCA_037055185.1 Capillidium rhysosporum | reverse complement strand
ATAGAATTAGGCATTAAGAAAATATTTTGATATAAATATACTCTACTTTAAAGCTATTATAATAAATAATTTTAATTATTATAGTTTTTTTTTTCTTTAAAATTTTTAGATACGTTTTGATATATCTAAATTTCAAAGAGGTGCAGTACTTTCAAAAGTACTGTTTACCTTATAAAAATTTTAATTTTTATATAACTTTTGGTAAAACATGCCAAAAGTTTTAAAATTTTATATATATATAATACTAAATAAATAATATATATTTATTTAGTTAAAACCCAATTATATCAAGTTTTTAAAATTTTATTAAGCTTTTTATATAGGAATCAGCTTTTTTTGAAAGTAGCTGATTATCTATTTAGTATAAGCTTATATTAAAAATAAATAAAGGATTAAATAAAAAAAATTTATATTAAAAAGTAAATTTTATATTAATATTATTATAAAGATATATTATTTAGTTAATTTATTTTAAATTTATTTATTATAAAACTGATATTTATATATATATAAAAGCTTAAAAAGCTTAATTTAATATTAAATTATAATATTTTATTAACTAATAAATATAGTAAATATTTATAATAAGAAATACTTTTATTAAAACTTTACTTTATTTATTATTTAACTTAATTTTTTAAAATTTATATTAGTAGTATAATATATTTTATATAAATAATTAACTTTTTAATAAAGTAAAAAAAATAACTATAATTTTTTTAAAAAATTTATTTAATAGGCTAATTATATTATTAAATATTTATTTATTTATTTTTATTATAAACTAATTTATAAACTTTTTAACTTACTTATTTTAGTTTTTTTAGTTATTGTTTTAAAACTAAAAATTAATTTATTATTGCTATAATATTATTTGAAATTAAGCTACACTTATAATTTTTTTATAATATTTAGTTTTTAGTATAAAACTAGTAGCAATTTTTACATTATATAGTATAAAATATTATAACATAAAAATATTAGCAAATATAAATATTTATAAAAAAAAGTTAGTAAATAATAATAAAGTTAAATTAACCTTATTATTAATTATAAAAGCAATAAATATAAAAATCTAATAGGTAATATAAGCAAATAAAATTGGCTAAGATTTGGCAGCAAAATTAATATATATTTATATATAATTTAAATTATAAAAAGCTATAGCTACAAAAACTACAAACTATTTAATAGCAAAAAAATAACTAAATCTAATATATAAATTTTGTAAAAAGAGATAAGGGTGTCTACAATTTTGAACAGCTTCTATATTTATAACAAAATAAAAAAATAAAAGCAAAAAATACATAAGAATGTTTTATTATAGTATAGTAGAGTTAGCTTTATAAGTAATTTAGTGTAATTTAAAGTAATTTTATAGAAATTTGAGTTATTAGCTATTGTAATTTATTATATATTAATAAGGTAAAGTTTTTTATTGATTAGTGCTAGTAGCTATATTAGACTTGTTTTAAAATATTAAACTTGTAAAGTTTTTAAGTAAAAATAATAAAATAAAAATTTTTTCTTTATTTGAAATTTTATTAAATACTTAAAATATTTTGCATAAAGCTATTAAAAATAAGATTAGTGATTTTATTATATAAATTTAAAATAAAAGAAAGGGAAAATAATTAATTAAACAGGTTTGGAAAAAGAATGATTAAAATGATTATAAAGTTAGCAACTTATAAAATTGCTAAGTAATAAAATGTCATACTTTTAATACTTATTAAATTTATATTTTTTAATAAAAATTTGGTTTTTTCAATTATATTAAATTAAATATAGCATATTATTTTAAAAATAAAAAAATGTAAATATAAAAATAAAGTAGCTTTTATAGATATTAAAAAGCTATTAAACTAGCTTAAATTTAAAAAATAATAAAATTAAAGTAAAACTAAATATTTATTTAGTAAAATTTTTATAAAAAGCTATAAAAATTATAATAGTAAGCTATATAATATTTTTTAATATTAGCTAAGTTTGAAAAAGTGAAAAAAGGAGATAAAAAACTAAGTATAAAAGCAAATAATTTAATAAAATTTTTAATATTTAATTATTCTTATTTTAAAAATTATATTATAAACTTAGATAAATATAATAAAAATAGAATTTAAAAAAATAGTATATTTTACTTATAAGTTGTAAAATTAAGTAAAAAGAAAAGCAAGCATTTTAAAAAATAATTATATATTAAAATTTTTTAAAATCTTAATAAAATTAAACTTTTTGCTTTTAAATTATAAAAAGATAAAAATTAAACTTAAGACTTTTTTAATATAAAAAAGAAACTAAAGTAAAAATAAGAAAAAAATATATTTAGCTTAAAAATAAGGGTAATAAAAGGTAGACTTTGAAGCTACTAACTTAATTTTAAGTTTAAAAAAAAAGGATTTTTTATTATTTAAGTTACTTAAAATAAGCTTTTTTAATAAATTACATTTGTTATAAATATAATTATTTTTTTATAATAAAAATATACTAAGTTAGTACTAAACTACTTAATATTAACTTTAGTAATATTTACTAATATAAATCTAAATAGTTTATTTACTTTAGTTTTAGTTAATACTATATTTAAAATTGTTTTAAAAGTAATATTATATAGATATTTACTTAGTATTTTAAGTAGTAAATAAGATAAAATAGTATAAATTTACTATAAAAGTATAAAGTAGTTTTAGTATTTTTATAAATATTTTCTTAAAATTTATATATTTTATTTTAAAGTTATACTAGCATTTTAGTAACTAATTTTTAAATTATATTAATAATAGCCAGATATACTAGAATATTGTATATTATATTTTAATTATTAGTTATACTAGCTTTAAAAACTTTTTTTTTAAAGGTTAAAAGTTAAAATTAGTAATTAAATTTTTATTTAAACTATATTATATACTTAATAAAAATATTTTAAATATTAATTTTAATAAGTTAATTTTTTATTAATAATTAAATAAAAAAACTAAAGTTAAAAAATATTATAAATAATATATTAAACTTAAAAGAAAATATATTTAATAATAAAAATAAAGATTTATTTATATAATTTAATATACTACTATTTTTAATTAGTAAAAATAAACTACTTTATACTTTTAATAAAAGTTTTATTAGTTACTTAATTTTTAAACTATTAGTTTTTTTAAATTTTTTTATTGGTTTTATATTCTGCTTCTATTTTTTATTAATAAAAAACTTAAACTTATATTAGTAAAAAATAAAGTAAAATAAATTCATTTTTACTTTATAAAAGAAAAATATTTACTTAATATATTAATTATAACTTTTCTTAATAAATAGCTTATTATTAATTTTATATTAAAGTTTTTTACTAAGATATTAGAATTTTTATCTAAAATTATAAATTATTTATCTTATTTTCTATTTTTATTCTATATAAACTATGTTATTTATTTAATATATAAATAATTAAGCTTAAATTTAGTTAACTATATAAGTATTTACTATATCTAAACTAAGTTTATTTACTAGTAAAATTAACTACTATTATTATTTTTAATTTAGTATTATAAAAATAAGATTGAAAATTAAATAAAATTAAAAAGCAAAAAAATATTTTTATAAATTTTAAAAACTATTATATTAATAATAATAAAACAAATAAACTTAAATAATTATAAGTTTAAAGTTTTTAATTATTAATAAATACTAAGTTTAAAAAAAACTAATTAATAAATAAATTTTTAAAGTTTATATAATTAATTTAAAATTTAGCTTAATACTTAAAGTATTAATATTAAATTTAAAATTTTAGCTATGAATTTTTTGTTTTTATTTTTTATTTTTTATTTTATATATATATTAAAATTATAAATTAAAAAATTAAAATATATAATTAAGTAAAAAGTATATTTATTTAATAAGAATTTAAGTTTTTTAATTTTAACTAATTTTTAAAGTATAAATTTAAGTTATAATTTAACTATTTTTAAAATTATTATCTAAATATCTTTTTTCTTTCAATATTAAATTTTAAAATAGTTAATTATTTTCTTTTTTTTTTAAGTAAAATAATTTTTTTAATTTATTTTTAGCTTATTTAATTTTAACATATAAAATATTTTTTACTTTATTATATAAAATATTTTTTAATTATTATATAAAGTGTATTTAATTATATAAAATTTTAATAATATTATTTTTAGCTTTATACTAGTAGTTAATAAATAGTTTTTTAGTTTTTTTTATAAAATAACTATTTTAAATAAAATTTTCTATTTAAAATAGGTTTTATTATTAGTCAAATTAATATTAATAAGTTTTATTTTTATTTTTTTAAAACTACTTTTATATTATATTAAATTATTTTTAAAAATATTCAAATCTAGTATAAAATCTAAACTATAATTAGTATATCTAATAGCAAAACTATTTAGTAAAATAAGTACTTTAGTTTTAAATCTATATATTTAATATTTTATAAAAAAAGAGTATTATTATTTTAATAAAAGCTTTTATAAAGTTTAAATAGCTAGTTTAAATACTTAATAAATAGTACCTATATAATTTCTAAATTTACTTATCTTTAAAAAAATAAGTATAATAAATAAAATATTTTTATTATTATTAACTTCTTTAATTATACTATAAATTTAATTAAATATTTTATTTCTTTATCAAAATTTTTATATAAGCTTATTAATTTTTCTTTTAAAATTTTACATTAATTTACTTCAAACTTTTTTAAAAGTATTAACTTTTAAATATTTTAATATTTTTGATTTTTTAAATTATTAGTTCAATTGATTTAAACTGAAAAAAATTATTAGATGATTTTCTTTTTCAATTACATTTTAAGTAGTAATTGTTGTAAAAGTATATATTAAATCTATACTAACTTCTGAATAAAAAAAAAGAAGTTAACTATTTCACTATTAATAGTATTATTTAAATTAATATTATAGTAGTTATTAGAAGATATTTTAATTTAATAATTATTAAAAATTTTAAAAAATAAATTACTTTAAAGAAATTTAAATATTTAAAGTAGTAGGCTAATTTTTTAAAACTTAATTAAAACTTTAAATAAATATGAATAATTAAAAAATTAATTTTTATTGAAAGATGTAATCATTACCTAAAAACTAAGTAAAAATCTAAAACTAGCAATAAATTATTTAACTATGTAGTTTTTAGGACCTAACTCTATTTGTCAGAAAAATATAACTAGTTAACTAAATAACAAATACATAACCACCCTCTACAAGAAGAGAATGTGAGCAACCATAATTTAATATATGTTATAGTATACTTATCTTAAAAAATCGAAAATTAAATTTAAAACATGGAACTGCTAATCAAATTAGTTTTCAAGTTAATGGAGCAAGTGAGTATAGGGAACAAATGAATGTAAAATATATAGATAGTAATATGCTTACTTGGTCGGCGTCAGTAAATGCAGATATACGAATTATCTAAACGAATAATCTTCACTATTAAATACATAATGTTTTAACCGATCCACTTATCGTAATCAAAGTGTTAATTGTATTAATTCAAATTGAATGTCTTAGCTTTTCGTACTTGTAGATTAAACTTAAAACTAAACTGAACCCACTAAGTAATCATAATCGAAAGAATGTGGAAAAGCTGTTTGGTAATTTCTTAAGCTTACGTATCTTAATGAAAATGTTATAGTATTTATTTAAAACAAACGAAACAAACTATGTAATCGTAATTGTTAGGCGTATTTTGTTAAAAAAGTTTGGAGTACGTTATAAAGCTAAGTTATTGACGACAGCCGTTTTCAATCTAAGAAACTATTTATGTTTTCATTAGCTAAATGCGAAAATTAAAGGGTAAACTAAGCATCTGAATATAATATCGAAATTAGTGTTTACGATATCTTTATTGTAATTTTTATTATAACAGCTGGTTACCATTTTGTTATTAGTGTTATCCTTATTATAATGATTTCTGTTTTAAATTAACTACTAAAAATAATTAAAATTAAAGAAATTAAATATTAAGAAACTATGCTAATATCGATGCCATCGTTATTAATATTACTGCCATGAATGTTAGTATTCATTGTAACTATTTTACTATTAGATTTAATTATTCTTTTTACAGTAATTATTTTTAACTTAAATTATACACCTTTATAATATTGATATTAATGCTAATTATATTATTGTAGTTATTACTGGTGTAGTTGCTATGTTTTTTTATTGCTTTATTGGTGTAATTTTCCTTATTTTTTTAATTACATTCTTCTGAGTACTAGTGGAAAAAGATGTTTAAATTTAATGGTTTATTTCAAGATTATCAAGAATTAAATTAGAATTGCAAAATATAAAAGTATATTATATAAATCACATAACAATTAATTTAATTTTTAATCAATTAATTTTAATTATTTGAATCATATTTGCTTTATAAAAACAAAATCAATGATCGAATCAGAATTTTGAATCACATTTTCTTAAGACAGTAAAAATAGTAAAAAAAATTTACAATCAGCAAAAAATTTATTAATTTTAAACCAAATATTTTATTTATATATGTAAATTTAAACCGTTTTCATAGGCTCAATGGTCTAGTCGTAGGATTCGACCTTCGGGTGGTCGAGGTCCCGGGTTCAAATCCCGGTTGAGCCCTTAATTTTTAATTGTTTGGCAATATTTCAAAAGATTTTTCTACAATTTTTAAATTCGTAAGGCTAAAATAATGTATTTCCTAATTTATTCCTTATTGTTACTAAAATGATAATTTATCAAATTGAGGTTTTATAAAAGCAATTTTTGATTTTGAAAATGTAAAATAGTTTATATTAAGTATTTATACTAGTTTTATATAGATTATGAAATTTATATTGTATTTTTATAAACTTAAATTAGCTGTATTGTACTATACCTATTTGATATATTTAATTTAATACAGTATAATACTGAGCATAAGCAATTTTATTATAAAAGAGTTTTTTATGCTGACTTATATATTTTATCAGAAATAAACTATATGCTTAGATTTTAATATATACATGTCATAAAAATATACTTTTAAATAAAATTTTATACTATAAATTTTAAACTAACTTTTAAACTTTTACTTAGTTAAATAAATATATATATAAAATAAAGTATAGCTATTTTTAAGTTAATAAAATTTATTTTTAATAATTTTTATATAAATATTTTTAAAAATGTATGTATTTAGTTTATTAAATAAATTTTTGCCATATTTAAAGTATACTTGATTTTTAAATTTATAAAATTTAAAACTAAGTATAAATATTATACTTTATATATAATATATTAAAAATTAATAAAATATAATATAAATTAATATTAATATAGTTTGTTAGTACTGTAATAAAACTTGATTTTTTTAGAAAAGTACTATTATTAGTAGTTTTAATATAATAGCTAATATATTTTTATCAGTATATTTTTTTCATAATTAGTTTATTATTATTATTAAATTTAAAAGCTAAAATAAATTTAAAGTAATATAAGTGATTTAAAACTTAAATATATCTATAATATATTAAAATATATAAGATAATTAACTAAATTAAAAGTATTTTTATTTTTATTTAAATTAGCTTTATTATATAAAAAAACTTAATACTAAAAAATAAAAATTAATAAAATAGCTAAATATATATATTATAATAATTAAACTTTTTAATACACTATAATTAACTTTAAAGCTTATATATATAATTAAAACTTAATTAAAATTTTATTAATAAATATATATTTAAGTTTTAGTTAGAAAATTTACTATAAATAGTATAAATATAAAATTAAAGTAAAAAATATATTATAATTTAAAATAAAAAATGCTTTTATTTATTTTAATTTACTAATTTTTAAAAAGCTAGTTAAAAAAATTAAAATTTAAGCCTTTTTAAATATTAGTAATAATTAATACTTATAAAATATTTAAAATTAAAAAGTATATTATATATCATACTTATTAAATAAAAAATTTTTTAATTTACTAATTATACTTTAATAAGTATAATTTTAAATAAATATTATAAACATATATATTATATTATTGAAAATAAGTATAAAGCTTAATAGTATATTTTAAGAAGCTTATTAATAAAATTAAATATTATAATATTAAAAGTTTAAAAAGTTTTTATTTTATAAATATATAAAGTTATAAAACTAAAATTTAAAAAATATTAAAAAGTTAAAAATAGTTATTTGAAATTATAGTAGTAGATATATATTTACTATTATATTTTATAGTAAAGCCTAAAAAATAATTTTTTTTATTATTATTTTTATTTTTATTAGCTTTTAAAATCAAAATTTATAAAATTTTTTATTACTATTAATAATTGCAATATTCATATATTTTATTAATATAACTAAAATATTTAGTAGCTATATTTAATATTAATTACTTAATATTTAATAAAATTATTTATTTTATATTATTATTATATAAATATATATTTAATATTATAGTTTATTTTATTTTTTTAATAAAATAAAAATAAAATATTATAATAATTAATGAAAATAAAGTATATAATTAATAAAATAATGCTTTTATATAAGTTAAACTTTAATATTAGCAAATAAGCACTTTATTTAACTTTTTATATTAAATAAAAAGCCTAAAAATATATTTTTTATAATACTTTAGTACTTTTATTTTATAATTGTTATAAAGTATAAAAAATTAAAAAAGAAAAATAGTAAGCTTTTATTATAGTATTAAATATATGAAATCTATTTAAATAAGTTTATATTATAATTTACATTCTATATACTTTAAAATTAAAAATATGGTTGGTTTTACTTTTTTAACTAATATTTTATATTAAATTACCAAATAATTTATATATTATGAAAAAGTTAAATTTAAAATAAAAATTACTATTATCAAAATTAGCTTACTATTTATATATAACAAAAAATTTTAAGCTTATTCTTTTTTATTAAATTTTAAAGATTAAATACTATAATGCTTATAAGTTTAGTTAAACTATACTAAATTTTATATTATAAGCTAAAAAATTAAAATGTTTAAATCTTTTATTTTTAATTAAAAGTATTTTTATAAGATTTTGAAATTTTAAATAAAAAAATTTATAATTTAAATCTAATTTAGCTATTTAAAATTACTTATTTTTTTATTAATTTTATTAATAAACTTAGCCATTTTTGCTATCTATAAATTTATTATTTTTAAAAATTTTAGTTAAATTTAAAAATAGTGAAGTGTTCACATATAAGAGAATTAAAATTCTAATTTATACTTTTTATTTAAATATACATTTAAAATAGTAATAATATTTAAAATAATTTCTACTAAATAAATGATATAAGATATTAATATCAGCTTTTACCAATAACTAAAATACAAAAAGTTACCTCTAATAGATTATCTAGCTATAATTGAAAATATCGAAAGTAAGATTAAAAAAATTTATCATTTATATTTATGTTTATAGCTTATAATATCCGAAAAAAATTATTTAAAATTTAGCTTGAGCTAAATTCATTCATTAAAATAAAAATTTTGACGACAGCTACAGGATTTGAACCTGTGCGGGCAGAGCCCATCAGATTTCGAGTCTAACTCCTTAACCACTCGGACAAACTGCCTTAAGATAAAAATATTTTAAAAACTAATATATAAATATTTAATATTTAAAGATATTTTTAACGATTTATTTATTTAAAAAAAATTACTGTCATTACTACTTTATATTCACTCCAATACTTTATTTAATTGTTTTTAATCGGTTAAAAGTGTTTCCCTCATACCATTTCGGAATTTAAATAATTTTTATTTTTGTAATTATTGAGTTGTGTGAATTTATTTTTTTTGAGTATAGTTTTTCATTAAATATGATTTTTATTTTCTAGAATCTTAAGTTTACTTAATTTATATTTAAAAGCAAATAAAACGTAAATAAAATTATATATTTTTCATATTTTTGAGGATATTTTATAATAATTTATATTTTAGTTAAATACCCATAATTTTAATTAATCGAAATCGGTTGGATACATATATTAGTATCAATAATTAACTACCATTCATTGAAAATTGCTGTGGGGAGTAGTTTATAGCGACACAATACAACCAAAATTTCGTATAGAACCGGTAAAAATAAAATTAGGTTTAAAATTTTTGGGAGTGGGTGAAGCGATATCTGCACACTCCGCTTTTTAGCCTTATTTTTGCATAACTATACAATAGTGGAGATGTATTTCAATTGAGTATCCGTTTCGAAATTTGAAAATGATGTAACTACCGAAGTTTGTAGTTTGGGAAATCTAGGTGAAACTTAAATTTAAGTTTTAAAGTTTTTTAAATTTAAACAACGGACCAGTTTCGATTCAAGACTACAATTAAAATTTATGGAAAATAGTAAACTCAGCTCAACTTTTTACATCCTCAACGCTATACGAAATACTACTATTTACTTTAAGGAATATATTAGATGACTAGTAAACCGAACGTACTGTTGAAGAAACTTGAAGAGACTTCGATAAATCCTACAACTACCGAAATTAACATTAACGCCGAAACTAACTATAACTTTGAAAACTCTACATTAGATGAAGGTATCTGTACAGTTGAAATAACCAATCCGAACGATGTACCTACATTAAAAAGGTCGTCGAGTTATACATCTTACAAATCAGCTCAAAATGATGTTGGAGTTGCAGATATACTTTCACCAACAAGTGTAAGAACCACTTCGATTTCCATACTTCCTTATACAGCAAATTCAAGTGCTACAAATGAAACAAATTCGAATGAACCCAATTTTTTAGATATAATATTTACGATACGTCATTCTTTAACCAACAACGCACTGTTGATGTCGATCGTTTTAGATGTCTTTAACTTAATACAGGTACAGTTGACTTAAACATACTTTTACTGATAGATTTGGTTTTAGTTATCAGGAGTGATTACAACTTTATTACTCTCTTTAAATGACGTTTGTGATATCCCGTTACAATACTTTCTTCTGTTTTATAGTAGTAGGTTGTCGGTTTCTTTGTTGATTGCAGCTCTACTTTACAGCAACCGTAAATTTAAATTTATGAGTAATAACGTAGTACGGTGGGTGGATATGTAATTTATTTTACTTGAAACACTTGTTAACATCTATTATTTAGTGTTCGACTATGTACTGATATTATAACTATAGGGATGATAGTAGCTGGCAATTACTTAGTTTTTATCAAGAACGAGTGCCAGTTCACCTCTCCATTACTTTTTTATACTTCGTTCGTAATCATTGTTATCAACTACCTGACTATAGCTTTCCCTGTTTTCTTACTGATTACTTTGTTACTCTCCAATCGCTTACCACATAGCTACCATCTGAACAACAGCCAATTAAACTACAACGTAGGGGTTGATAAACAACTTTTAGATACTATGAAGATCGTCAAAGTTACTTTTCCTACAACACCTCAAACTAATTTACTTCGTTCGAATTCCAAAGACAGTAATTTAGGACTGTGTAGAAGTAAATCTATCAATTCCAACTTCACTACAACTAGCTCGAACGGGACTCCAATTTTAGTACTTAACGATCGTACTAAATCTTGTGTTATCTGTATGGATCCGTTTAATGAAAATGACAATCTAAGAAAACTCGATTGTAAGCATATATTCCATCAACATTGTATCGATACTTGGTTTTCGGAGAATTGTACGTGTCCCCTATGTAAATTTAGGTTTCAAGGGGAGCCTTAGTTTTTTTTTGAAAATAGTGTTTAATAGTAAAGTTGCCATGGGAGAACGTTGTAAGGGTTATCACTAGGGATCTGTATATATATATTTATAGAAGGAGGAGTTTACTACAATAATTTGGCTCATTAACTACTCCTTTTTTTGAATTGATAGAGTTAAGGTGTAAGAAGCCTTTATAAAAGGTATATAGTTATACCAAATTAACAATTAATTAATTTTTAGTTTTTCTAGAAGATCTTGCCAACTTTAAAGGCTGGTGTGCTATATTTATGTTAAAATATGGCTCTGCTAGCCTACAAAAGCTAGCTATTTTAGAAATTTAGGTCTTTACTATAGTTTTTAAAAAAGAATGCTTTACAATTCTAAAATAAATAATTTTAATAAAATAGTTATAATAGCTATAATAACTTAATTTTAATATTAAACGTATATATATTGTAGTAGGATCACTTAATATGGTAAGCTATACTATATTTTATTTTATATTTATTTTATTAGTTCTCACCCCTTTTTAAGAGTTTAGCTATATTTTCAAGTTAACTTTAATAAGTTAGTTAAAATATCCTTTTTCTACTTAACTTGTTTTATAAAAAGTATATAAATAAACTTATATATTTAGTTGACAGACAAGCTATTAACAAACTATTTTAAAACTAAATAAACCTTATCTCTAGTAGTATATATATATTTATATATATATAAGTCTTTCAGATTTTTTTATAGTATTTTAGTATAGCTATCAGTATATTTGCACCTTTTATCTAGTTAAGTAGTTTTGTAATTACTGCTACTATCCTTGTAATAGTAATTTAGAATTATTTTACTTATTAAAAATTTTTAAATTTATAGCTAGTAGTTTTTCTTATTTGCTTAGTTAAAATTTTTTTTCAGTATAGCTTTTAGTTTTATACTACTTTTACTATTAAGAAGACTATTTAGTTTTATTATAATACTATTTTTATTGAAAATTTTGAGATATTTTTAAATATACTAAGACTAAAAATAGAATAAATATAGAAATACTAATAATTTTATCTAAATTATTAAGCTAAATTTTAAGAATATATAAATATTTGTTAAAATTATACTAAATAAATAATACTATTTAGAAATTTTTATATAATAGTTTATATATTTTATAGCATTTTTTATATTAATAATAAATTTATCTAAAAATAAATATTTTAAAAAATAAAGCTAAAAGTATTATAATATAAAATATATTATTTTTTAATTAATAATTTTAAAATATAATTATATAAAAATATAGTATAAAAATTTCTAAATAGTAATATTTAAAATATAATAAATAAATATTCTAATAATATAGTATAATATTTTAAAATACTATACTTTTATTTAGTTTTGTTTTAATTTTTAATTTTTAATTATTTTTTAAAAACTTTTATATTTTAATATTTAAAAATAAAATATAAACTAGATTTTTTAAGTTTTAAAAATAAGTAAATATACTTAAATATATTAAATTAATTTAAATAATTAAATAAAAACTATTTAATATACTTTAAAATAATTTAAAAGTTTAGTAATATTATTAAATAAGCTTAATTAAAAAAAAATAAAGAATTTTTTAATTAGTAGTTTTAAATTATAATTATATTATTTTAAATAGTATATTATTTCTATAATTTTTATAATAAATAAAATTCTAAAATAAAGACTTAATAATTTAAACTATAATTTTTTTTAAGTTATATTAAGTTTAATAATTAATAAAATTTAGCTTAATTTTAAAATAAATTATAGTAAAAAATAAAAATATAAACTATTATTAAAAAGTTTATTAATTTTATAAATAAAATATAATGTTTAAAATTTTAAATAATATTTTCTAAAAAAATAACTACTTTTAAAACTTAGTAATTATAATAAAAGTATAATTTTTATTTAGTAGTTAATATACTATTAGCAATATATTTATAAAGGTAGTTAGTTTATTATTTTTAATAAACTAAAAAACTAAAATCAGTATTTAATATATTAAGAGTACTTTAAAAGTTAAATATATTTAAATATTTAAAAATATATATTAATTTATTAAATTAAAATTTTTTTGAGTTTAAAATTTTTACTTTATATATAAAAGTAGATTTAACTAAAATATAAAGTTTATAAAATAGTTAAAAGCATTTATAATTTAAATAGTATAAATAAAATAAAAATTATAACTATAATTTTAAAGCATAATATATATTATATTTACTAAATAATTTAAAGCTAATAGTAATAGATATATAATATTAATTAGAAGTTTTTAAGTTGTTAATAATGTTTTATTTTTATTATAGTTTATAAAATAAAAATAAAAAATAAAAAATAAAAAATAAAAATAATTATATAAATCTAATATTTAAAATGAAAACAAAATAAAGTATAAAATAAATTAGTTTAAAAAAAAATAGCTTAATAGCTATTAATATATCTAATATTACTTAAATATATTATTATATTAAGCTAAAATTAAAGAAAAAATTTATAAATAATAGTAATTTATATAATTAAATAGAATAAAATTCATTAAAAGTTAAGATTATTATAAAAAATATATAATATAAAATATAAAAAGCAAAAAATAATATATAAAAGTAAAAAAAATAGTTTATTTTATTTAATTAAAATTTAATGATTTATATACTATTAATATAGTAAAATAGCTTAATATAGTAAGTTATATATTATTTTTTTCTATTTTTATTAGTTTTTTCTTTTTTTCAAAATTTTAACTATATTTTTAAATTAATTTAAATAAATTAGTTAAAATAATTTTATTTTACTTAGCTTATTTTATAAAAAGTATATAAGTTTAGCTATATGCTTAGTAGTTAAATAATTTATTAATAATTTACTTAAATTAAATAATTTTATTTTAGCAATATATTTACATTTTATATTTAAAATTTCAATATAAATTTTTTAAGCCTTTTTATAGTATTTTAATATAGCTATTAATATATATGCATTTTTTATCTAGCTATATAATTATATAATTATTGCTACTATTTTTTTAATAGTTTATTATTATTTTAATTATTATAAAATTAAGATATTTTATAACAAATAGTTTATTTATTTATTTATTTAGTTAAAAAATCCTTTCTAGTACAGTTTTTAGTTTTATACTATTTTTATTACTAAATATTCTGTTAGGTTTTACTATATTAAATTTAAATCTAATATATTAAAATTTTAAACTATTTATATATAAAATAAAGTTAATTAAATAAGTAGTTTTATTATAATTTATATTTTACTTTATATAAAGTATTATATTTAAAAAAAAAACTTTTGATAAGCTATTGCTATAAACTTTAATATACTAAAATTTATATATTTTACTAAGTATTTATAATATATATATATTAACTTTTTTATTAGCTATATTAAAGTTTTAGTTTTCTAAAAACTATTTTATTATAAGCTTATACTATAGTTTTATAAAACTAATAAATATTGTTAAAATTTTAAATATTTACTATTTAAACCAAATTTATAAAATCAATATAAGCATCTTTAAAACTAAAATTAAATATTAAATATAATAGATAACTATAGTATAAAATTATACTTTTATAAAATTTTATTGCAAATAGTTTATTTTCCAGTATAACAATATACTTATCTATATAAAGCAAATCTTCCAAACTAAAAATTATAAAATAATATAAAGAATTAAGTAAAATTAAAGTACTTTAGTAATAAGTAAAATTATTTTTTTGGATTGGGCATATCAACTTCTAATTTTGGTTTTAATTTTTAAATGCTTTAATTTAAAAAGTTACTGTTTTTTAATTTACGCAATCACAACAGCAATCATAGTTTTGATTTCAAGATTAAAACTTTACTTAAGATATATATATATTTAGTATATTTTGGTGGACAATTGGTTTTATTACAGGTTATTAAAAAATAAGACAATTTGCTGGCTGAAGGTAGTCATTTATTTGATACAATAGATAAAATTAAGATATATTAAAGCTTTAAAACTTCAATTTAAGTTTGAGCCATACTAGGACAGGCGATAACATTTAAAGAAATATTTAAGTCAGAGCGAAGTGAAAACTAAAATAGCATATGTAATTAACAGTTGGGTTAAATAGCGTAGTTGAAAGTTCTAGAGATAATTAAGCTCAAGTGGATGATGAACTGTTGGTTTTTTTGATAGAATCGTTGAGGGGTGGAGCATCCCATCTCCTATTTTCAGGTGAAGGAGTAACATCGAAATCCTGCCATTGATAATTCTCGCACTTGTCCGCATTCTTTAAGGATTGAATCATGTATGCAATAGCAGGGTGAGTAAATCCGGAAAACTCTAGTCCAGATCCGGAAGAGGTAGCTTTCAAATTTCGGATCAAGTTGGCCTGTTTGATGACCTGAGTCCACATTCCGGATAAAGTCTCTGATACGAATACATGATCAGGTCGATCTTCGGCTACCATTTGAAACTGAGGGCCATATTCGGCGTCCACAATAGTCAATGTGTAACATACTTTATCAGTAGCTGATATAGTGCTCTTGAAATATCTCTGCATTTTGAACCCGATGGGGTATATGTACCTTATAGTATGGAAGTTACTCCGTTTATATTCAACTCTGCCAAGGTTCAATATGGTGAAGATACTAACTTGGGCTGGTATAATAAATTCACCATTTTCATCTCTCGGGTAGTAATGCACTTTACGTAGTTTCTTAGGTTCTAAAGCAGTTGTCTTGGGATGGCCTAGTTTAAATTGCAAGTTGGGATAATCGCCGCCCTTTTCGTCTGAATTGGAATCGGAGTATTGCTTTTGAGAATCAAAATTTTTGGAATCTTTTTGTTGGTGATAACCGTTGAAGCTTCCTTTATCTAAAGCCTCTGAATCTTTCGACATATTATCGTCGTGGGTGTTGGTACCTTCCGGCTCCTCTACATCTTCAACTTCTAGATCTCCAATAGAATCTTCGTACTCTTCGGTTTCTTTAACTAAATCAACTAATTTGTCTAATAATTGACTAAAATTAAATTAATATAGTATTAAAAAATAATGACTTACTTATTACTCGTAATATATCCATCTATCTCTTTATTTAATCCATCACGTTCTTTCTGAGCAGCTAAAAGTTCCTAAGTCACAAAATAAGTATATATAATTATTATAGAGTACCTTTTCAGCTGCTTTAAACATATGCTTGTACTTTTTGTATCTATCTAAATCGGACACCTCACTACCGTTGCTAGATAGATTGTTAGCATGCTTACGCTTCTCCTCTCCACCTTTCAATTTCTTGAATATTTTCATAACAGCTTTAAGTTTGTCTCCGCCACAAAGTTTATTCAGGCTTAAATACTTACAACAAGAGCCAATTAAAGTGTATTGTTACTAATCAAGAAGGTTACTATAAAATCAAGGAGAAACCTGGGTTTTAATTTTTGTATGAGACTGCATTTCGCCGAATGACACCAGCTTTCAGTCCAATGATTGTAACATTAGTTTTTAATTTTATATTAGTTTGCTAGCTAGATAGGCGAAAATATATAAGGCGCACAATTGGTAAGTTTTAAACTAAGAGAAGATGCATTCAAGGGATATTCAATTAGGATATAGGAATATCCCTAAAACTGTTTTTTAATACACATTTGCAAATCAATAGATATAATAGCTATAAGTATTGGGCTTATAGATTTGAATATATTTCCAAGCTCAAAGGAGTTAAGGGAACAGTGCTATAGCCACAATATGAGATAAATATTGCATTTTTTGATACCTCAATATAAAAGTTATTCCGGACTCATTCTTTATGAATTTCTTGATAAAACTAGGCACAAGTCATTTCGAGAATAGTTTATCCGAAGAGTTGATTTTTAAAATTTATAAACTGTTTTACTGAGTTTTTACTAAGTTTTTACAATAAAAAACAAAAATAGAAAATGATAATTAAGATCAAGGTAATCTCGAATTTAAATAAACAAAAAAACTAATAACGATAAATTAATTAGGCTTTGACTGGTAAAGAAGTAATAATTTGTATTTTAAATCAAGATTCGCTAAATAATATACTTTTGATAATTCTTATTTTAGGTAGAAATTGATATAGATGCAGATGAATTGGTAATTTATAAATAATTGAATTTTAAAATACTTATTACAATATAGATCTCACGTATTAAAGAACTCATGGAAGAAAAGGAAGGAATTCCACCAGCTCAACAAAGGTATTTTTAATTGTTTTTTTCACTAAAATCTTTTAAATAGATTAGTTTTCGGTGGTAAACAAATGTAATATTTAATTTATAAGTATTCAAAATATTTACCATAACTTATAGGAATGACGATAAACCAGCTAGCTTTTATGGAATAGAAGGTGGTTCTGTTTTACATCTTGTTTTAGCTTTACGTGGTGGCAATTAATAAATTCATTTAAGATATTTACAAAATGAAATATTTATAGAATTAAAAGATATGATAAGGCCGGTTTAGTAGTTTTTAAAAAAAAGTAACCTAGCTTTTCTACTATATTTTTAGTCTATATTATAATTACATATTATTTATCTTTTATAATTTTAGACATAAATAGTACATTTTTTGAAATATTTATATTATAAAAATATAACAGTAGACAATAAATTAGAAAATGTGATATATATGAGTAATGCTATAAATTCTTCAAGTCTCACAAGGGCAGGCTTCTTTTGCAATAATGTTTTCGTATGTAGATTAGGTTCAAGCTATACAGATTTATTAGTATAATAGTCTATTAGTATTACTGACTAGAAAAAACATCTAAAGGCATGTTATTAGTAATTATTAAAAATAAAATTTTATAACTAGCTAAAGTACGATATATAGCAGCAAAACTTATTTATTTATAAAAATTACTGACAATAATATACTAACAAAAATAAAATTTAGTTAAAAAATAAGATTATACAGTTAAGCTAATACAAATTAAATATTAGTTATATGTTAGAAAGTAATAAAAATCTGCAAATAGTATTAATGCTAAGTTATTATATTTAAAATTATTACACTTAATATAAAATAATTTTAATTAGTAGTAAAACTTTATTATATAAAAATATGGCTTAATTAGTTATTATATAAGCCATTTAATTAAGAAATATATAATTTATATCTTATTAATATTTTTGTTATTATTAGATATAGTAAGTTAAAATTTGATCATTTTTGCTATTTATATATTTATTCTTTAAAATTTAGTATTATTTATATTTAAATTAATTATAGTATTATATAAAATAAACTAATTAAAAATAGAAAGTTAAAGTAATTTTAAAAAGAAGTTAAGTAGAAAATAGTTTTTAATAATTAGTAAAATATATATTTTTTATTAAAAAAGGATAAAATTAAAATAGCTTTTAAAAAAACTTATAAAAAAAGTGAAAAAGCTTAAAAAGCTTTTAAAATAAATATAAATATAAAGAAACTTTTAATAAAAAATGAAAAATTCAAATAATTTTTAGAAAAAAAATTAAACAAAAGTATATTTTTAATGAAAAATAAAGTAAAAGCTTTTTTAATAAAAAAAGTTATAATAACCTTTATAACAAAATTAAATAAAAATAGTTTTATTAATAAATAAAAAATATATATTTGTTATATATTTTAAAAGAAAGCTATTTTTGCTTAAAATTATATTTAAAAACTATTTATTAATTTAAAAAATTAAAAATAATAATACAAGTTAATAATATAAATCCAGTAGTTTTTTATATAGTATTAATAATATTATTTTAATTTAAATAATTTACTTTTTACTATTAGTATAATAAGTTTAATATAATAAATTATATTAAATAAATATATTTAATACTATAATTGTAATAAATAATACAGCTTTATAAAAATAGAAATAACTTAAAAAAATATATTTATTTAGCTTTAAATAATATATTTATTTAGCTTTAAATAATTTTTTTTTGCAATATTAAAGTACTAAAGTACTAAATAGGTTTATACTCTACTAATAAATATAACTTTATTCCTATTATATAGAAATATTATATAGTAATTGTATAATAATATATATATAAATAATAGTTTACTTTCAACTAACAATTTTAATAAAAATAAAAAAGCTATATACTTTCAAAGCTTTAATTATAACTGCCAAACTAATTTAAGGTTTACATTTTCTTTTTTAGATAATAAAAAAATTTAAATAAAAGCTTCTAGCTAAAAATATCTTTAAAAATTAAACTACTTTAAATTCCAAAATTTCTATTAATGCAGAACTAAGTAGTATAAGTTAAATCCAATAATTTATTTGTAAGAATTACTTCAGAGATAAATACTTAAGCATCCTATAAAAATGTATATATACTCAATGCTTTATTGACAGCTAATAAAAGTATAAAGCTTACAACAAGATTAATTTCGGCACTCAGCCTAATTCCAATATTGCTATAACCCTTTCATTTCTTGAACTTTTTATACTTTTTCTCTTCCTCCACCTATACAAAAGAATTATTAAAACTCCAGTTCAAAAAAAACATTACTTTATCATCAAACTTCTGGTTCAGTTCTATTAAAATATCCCCTACTTGCTATACCCAAAAAAGTTAACCCTAATTTCCAACTTTTAAAACTTACTTGTTGTATACCTTCGTAATGAGGTCTGAAATTCGGTACGACGTTGGCATCATCCGGTTGTAAGTTAAAGCGTTTACACTCAATTCTATTTTGCAAAAAGACGGTTGCTAAAAATAAAAATTAATAAATTCCCTTTCAGAAAAGCGTACCTGGGCTAACATTCTTTGCCGGATCGAAGTAGTTTCCAGGAAGTTTAAGGTTATTAATTAGGTCATCGAACAGTTGTGCACCTTCTTCTAACTTACCGTTGGTGGTGGTAGAGGAGATGGTTGGATCGGTTGTGGAAGGATGGGATGGGAAAGGTACGTTCCTTATATCGTTCTTGAAGGCGAGTGGGAACATGAATAGACCGGATGGGTGGCGCTGTCCCACCATGTCGTACGTCTCCAACTAGAATATTGTTATAAAATAATTTAAAACAAGCTGCTTACGGTAGGTAGTAACGCTACCAACTTAGGAGATCCGGATCCCGAATTGGTGAACCAAGCCAGTGCTACTTGCTCCAATTCTACCATATTCTTTATGAGAGAGTTGAGCACTAAAGTAGACCCAGGTACTGCAAAGTCGTCAGGTACTATTAGTTGGCAAGGTTTGAACTGATGTTGAATTAAAAAGGTGTTTCTATTTTTAAATCCCATAAGTCTTAAACCTTTGAAGTCAAGGCTGCGTAGAGCTGCAAGTTCCTCTAAAGTAAAAGGTATCTGTTCGAAACCGATTTCCCTAGTTAGTACGATATCGGAATCCTGGAGTTGGGCACCGGTCTTGTTATCAAAGTATTTGAACTTCGTAATAACTCTATGTAGCTCGGGTTGGGATGGAGTGCCTAGGTTGAAGTACTTTTTAGCTTCCAAAGGTTTCTTATCCCTTACGAAGCAGTACCTAAAGCAATATATTAGAGCTATACAACAGCAGACAAAATGTGGGGATGTACTTACACACTTACTGCAATCCTAAAATTAGGGGTGAGGTGGAACGCCAGATGTTTTAAAGATGAGTTAAAGTTGCCTTTAAACCGTGCTATCCACTCACTTACCATATCAACATCACTAAACTTAATGACATCACCCGGTAACCATTTGAACTGGTTAAGTTTACTAGAAAGCTGGTCGATAGGTAGGTTGTTGGGGTTGTTGTACACGAAGTGGACACACCTCTAAATAAAAATAAAAATAAAAAATAATGTTTAAAAGGAAGGTTTACTTCAAAGTTCAAAATATTTTGGGTTTCTCCTTCCGTATTATTTGAGATATATAAGGTTTGTAAGTTAATATTGGCACTTTTAAACTTAAATAATATCTCAATCAACTTCTGTGGGTCCAAAGTTAAAAAACCTTTTCCATCGGTTATGACCCAAAAATGTTTGTAAGCTCTAATATAGCTTTTATCACTTTCCAAAAGTTTATCGAACTGACTATAAATCTGTTGTAACAAAGAAGTAGAATCTAGAACGTTAGACTCATCTACTAATTTAATATCTTTCAAGATAAAAAAACAGTGAGTTGACGGTTAAAAATGGCTTAGTTTAAGGATATACCTCTATCTACTAGTTGTTGATGACAGTTCATTGAGGTTTTGTTTAAAGGTTGTAAAATTAAACTTTGATTATTATTCTATATAAAGTACAAAAAAAATACTGTTATTAAGTACGTTTTTTTTTTAAAGTTACCATATCGAAAAACTGAATACCGAATGCATCTTTCCTATTAAAAATAATTTTCTCCCTAAGCATGAACAATAAATTTTCAATAACGTTATCGAAATGTTTATCGTTATCTTTTAACTTCAAATTTATATCTACGGCTACATTTAAAGCATCTAAACAGTATTCCGAATACTAATATATATATATATGTTAATAAAATAAATGATAAGAGGACAATACATCAATATCGTAGTTTGAATCTTCGTTATCTTCATCAAGTTCAGCTTCGGTTTCAATTTTAACTGTAGATTCTAAGTCGAAGTTGGCTTGATAGGCTTGTGAATTATAAAATTTAAAGGTACTGGAGGTACTACTACTATCCATCACTACTAAGTTCTTAGCTGTTTGAAAGGGAATTCAATTTTAAGTCAAACTTTTAACTTTTAAGATGTACTAAAAAAAATCGTCATAGCTGCGAACTTATTATTATTTGACGTTTAATTCGTTTTTTAACTTAGGAAAGAAACATAATTTCGAACCAATCGAAGTATAGCCATTACGTAACAAAGTTCTAAACAATGAAAGTTAGTAAGGATAGACTGATTGGTTTACAAAGGAAGGTATACATACAAAAATCCACCAAAATAGATAAAATACTTTTTACAATAAATCATATAATATAAAATTTAAAGTAATCAAGTTATTTATACTTTTTATAGCGAAATTTTCAAATTCAAAAATATAGAAAAGAAATAATTCACATACCCATTCGATATACAACTTTGAGATATAGAATTTGCACATTACCGTTTTTTTAGTGGTACATACTTTTTACAGCCAAAATTGTAAATACGTAAAGAATTAGGTCATGTATGTACTTAATTACTTTTTCATAGCATGCTAATGCAATACAATAAGCTTTTAAAATAAAGGCTAAAATTTGGAAATAGGGGTTTAAATTAAACTTATACTTGATACTTGCATACAGTTAATTCAATTTATTATTCTTTTTTTTGAAATTTGTTAAGTAATCATAATAAGTTTATAGTTGATTGTAACTACCTTTAAATTTCGAATCTGGGCTGACGAAGAGGAAGTTGGACGGACAAGATTTGCTTATAAAACCTGGTCGAATACGGCATTTACTTTCACTGACTTGTACATTAAAAATTTAACAATATAAATTAATATATAAAACTACTGCTAAAATTTATATATTTAACCAATTATTTATTACAACGAGCATTCATTTTAAATTTAGCAATACTCATAACTACACATGTACATATTTCAATTCTACAACCAAAAGCTAAGTACCATAGCCAAAGCCAGTCCAACTACCATAGTGAAGCCGACGGTGACTAAGAACCGTGAAGCTTGAAACCTTTTATAAACCAAATTATTCTGTATGATAAAGTATCTAATGATCCCAAAAATCCCAAAAATCAAACCTACTATGGCGTAGATCACACCTACTACTTTACCGCCTGTCACTTTAGTTAATGCTTCTTCTATATGATAGTTGCTGTCGCTTTGGCTCGGTTGTATATGCTGAGAGAATTGTGTTATGGCAACTCCTACCGTAACTAAAGTTAACGAAGTACGTAACCAAGCTAAAAATGTACGTTCGTTAGCTATATCAAAAGTTAGCTAAAATTATAGTTTAAACTTGTTTTTTACCTAGGTGGTCCCTTGCAGTTGATCCACTGTTCTCTAATACTAAAGTCCATTTAAACGGTTTACTATCGGTCATTATATATTCTTAAGTTTATAGATTAGTATACCGTATACTTTTTTAAACTTGTATATCGTCGTCGTTTCCTTGTGAATTGAATAAAGAATACCAGCTTTACGACCAGATTTTAAGCTAATTCTACAAATTCAAAATCGAAATAAAGTATAAAACTAAAACTTGAACAGATTTGATATCTATTTATACTTTAAAACCTGTCAATTTTTTATTTATAGATTATCATTTTATGCTTCGAAATAAAAAGTTCTAAGTTATTGATTAAAAATTATTAGTCATAGTTGAGGAGCCTTTATTCTTTAATTAAGTGAATCGGGTGTAAACCTTACATACGTTAGACAAAATAGCACAACCACAAATATCCGTTAACCTCCCAGCAAGTTGTAATTGGTTTAGTTTTTGAATATGTAGGGCTGTAAGGAGTACTCGGACAGAAAAGCATTTTTTATGAGAACATATTCTTAATTATCTTAAATTAACCATCCATTTTTGTTGCGGTAAACGAAACGATCGATGTATTAGAGTTACATTAAAGAATTCAGGTTTCAGTTTAATAACAATATCGATAGTCAATATTTTGGGCCCTGAATATACAGTTGAATCAGTATATTTATATCCAGACTTGCTCGTTGTTGGAGTTTAATGAGTTTATTTTTTTAGGTCTTGCTTGCGACGTGTCTAATATTGTTTGGTAGTCAAGTGACGGTAGAAAAATCCGCCATAAAAAGTAACAAGATAATAAGAAATACTCTGCTCTACTAATCAAGGGATACAGTCACATTGATAAATATGGGTACTGCATTTGATAAATATCGATAATTTTTTACCGATAGGAAGGGTCCCTTAAAAAAAGTTCAAATTTAGCAAACGCCAGTGGACTTGAGATCTGAGCTTGAATAAGATATGATGTAAGTCTGAGCAATGTCAACGGACTAACTGAATAATACAGGCTACAACTAGTCATCAAAAATCCTCTGATGTACCTTGTAGGAGAAATTTTGTAAGACTAAATGATAAGAATCAGTTGATAAGTAGGTTGCTTAGAGATTCAGTTAATGAATTAGCACAAATGTGCTATAAAGAATATATTTAACTGTATTCCATAAGTAAAAAACTATTACTAGCCTTAATATAAACAGATCAAATTTAGAAGGTATAGACTTGGCTTATAATGGTATATATTAATATTATAATACATGTGATCAGCTACTTCAAAATTGAATAGCGGAAAAAGTACATAATAGAAAATATAAAGATACCTTATCTACATTGGTTTTAATTTTGTTCATAATGTGCTTAACTTTTAAATTTTGATAGGGTAAACGCAAATCTAGCATTACTGTAACATGTGTACCTTCATTATTAGAATTCATATCTTTTAAAATTTAATTACTATATGGCAAAAAACGATTGGACTTATCATTTTTTGATCATAATACTTTTCGTAAAATTTGAGGTCAAACGTTATAATTTTTGCAGTTTTAACCAACTTATGCCGAATTTACATTTTAAATAAAAAAATTAATGTTTGGGCTTGACAATTTTAGTTCAAAGTATTTTCGTAAGGTTTTGAGGTTCTTTAATAAAATTTACAGTTTAAATCTAAATTAATTGGCTTTAAATTGCTTATTCGTTTTTAACCAAAATCTTTTTGGTCAACTTTATTAATAAAAGTGATATGCTTGAACCTTTTTGCCGTATATTTAATTGTATATAAAAATTAATAAACAAAAGTATTTTTTAAAAATCGCATATTAATATATTTATTAAATTTTATTTTATAAAAATATAAACAAGGTAAGCTTAAAAATTAAAAGATATTAAGCTTTACATTAAGTAAATTATAAATCAATAGAAATAATAACTTTTTCCATGAATAAATGTTTTCTCAGATTATAGCGCTGTAAATAAAAAAGTGCAAAAATAGTGTATTGAAAAAGTGTAAATATACATATATGTAAAATTAAAAGATATATATAATTCAAATATTATTATTTTATACAAATGTTTTAAGTTTTTTTATTAGAAATATCTGTTATTATAACTCTTTAAAGCTGACTATCTCTAAATATTAACTATAAAAATATATTAAACTTTAACCAAACCTTATTATTAACTAAAAATCATATTAATAAAAATATTATAATAATGTCTAATAATAATATAATAATATTGTAAATTATAACAAAAACATTAATATAAATAGTCACTAATATTTAAAGTATTAGATTTAAGCATAATATTGATAATAAATATAGTTACATCTTTTTAAAGATAAAAAATATTTAAACTTTATACTATACTTACAACTTTTAAATAATTTAATTTAGAAAATCTTGAAATACTTAAAATTAAAAGTTTTTCAAAAAGAAAGCTACTATTAATTTAGTAACAAAAGTATTTTTCTTAGTATAATAAGTGAAAAACTAATCTAAAAATAATTAAAAATATTTTACTTATTTATTTTATATATATATATATAATTTTAAAACTTTTAATCTATTTTATTAAAAGTTATATTAAAATTTAAAACACTAATATAAATCTAGCTTTTTTAAAATTTTATATTAAAATTTTTAAATATTTAAATAATATATATATATTAAATATCTTTTTAATTAGAAAATATTTTATTATATTAATTTTAAAAAAGGTATATTTATAGTAAAGTATTGTTTTAATGTTTAAACTTATATTTTATAACTATAAGCTATATTATTAAAACTATATAGCTATTTACAAGTTTTTTAAATTATATATATTAGTATTCTATCTTTTTTACTAAGTAAAAAAAGATTTAATATAATTTTATAAATTGTTAATTTTTTTTCTATTATACAAAAAAAAGTAAAGTATAATTTTAATAAATTTTATTATTATTTTTTTAAGTAAATTTAAAAATGCTTAGGTATTTTTAATTAAGTTAAAGTTTAAACTATATAGCTTTATAAAGTAAAACTATATATAATATAAAAGCTATATTATAAAAATATCAGTATTAAAATTATCTTTTATATACTTTAAATATATATTTTTATATATTAAAGATAAAAATTTTAATATATTAAACATTTTTTATACTATTAAAATAAAGTTTTAATAATTAACTTTAAAGTTAACAAATTAATATAATTTATAATTTGCTATATAACTAATAATTGCAGCTAAAAGCTGCAAATATTTATAATTTTAATTAAGCTAATATATAAAAATTTTATTTTTATAATAAAGCTATAAAAATTTAAATAATACTATTTAAATATTTTATATACTTATTTAGTATATTTTTAGCTTTAAAACCTTGCTTTAAAATTATACTTACTATTTTTCTAAAATATTTTAATAATATACTATAATATTAAGGCTATATTTTACTACTTTACAAATTTTTATTTTTATTTACTTAAAATCTTATAAAGAAATAAAAGTATAAATTTATAAATTATAAAATTTAAAATAATATATTAAAGCTATACTTTATTATATTACAATTTTGTAATTTATTTAAACTAACTTTAAATATAGTTTAAAAAATAGTTATAAAAAAACTTTAAATTTAATAATAAACTTATATTAATTTAAAATAGTATACTAACTTATATTTTAAAAAAACTATATAAAATTTTAATTTTAATTTTATTAAAAAAGTTTTAAAAGCTATTATATTTTAATATAAATAGTTTTAAATTTTAAAAATAAAATAAAAGTTAATTTTATAATATTTATAATTATATAATTTTCATTATTAATAAAATTAAAATATATATTAAAATAAAGTAAAAATACTAAATATTAATATAAAAATATTTTTTTTTACTTTTTTAATTTATTTTTACAAACTTTTATTATATTAATATAGTTAATTTTTAAAAAATTTTAACTTTAACTATTTATAAAATCTTTATATTCAATAAAAAGCTTAAAATTAATGATAAAAATATATATAAAATTTAAAAAAATCATTAAAATATTAATATTTAAAAAAAAGTTATAATTATTTAAATATATTAGTATAAACTATAAATTATAAAAAAGATAATTAAAGTTAAAATTATTATTAATATATTTATATATATATTATATCTCTAATTTTCAAAAATATATACTTATTATATAGTAGTAAACATATTTTTATTAATATTATTTACTTTTTAAAAATTTAATTTTTTATATATTAGCTATTAATTTACTAAAAAATTCTAAATATTACTTTTTAATAAAGTATTTAGCAATTAATTTAAATTGTTAAAAGTAGTAAAATACTAAAAAATAGAAAAATAACTAAGAAAGTAAAAGTAGCATAATTTTTTTTAAATTATTAAAATAAAAATTAGTATAGTATACTATAAATACTTTTTTTAATATTTATAGCTTGCTTAAAATTATTTAAAAGTTTTTTAAATATAAAAACTTTAAATTTATTAGTATATCTAATATTAACTTTAAAAAAGATAAAAAATTCTAAATTTTAAAAACTAAAAATAAATTAAATAAAATTTGTATAAAAAATTAAAAAAATAAAAAAATTAATTTATTAAATTTAAAGTTATTTTTATATAAAGTTATTAAATATATTATTTTCTAGATTACTATTTTAAAAAATAATTAAATTTTATATAAAAATTAAAACTTTTATAAAGTAAACAGTATTTTTAAAGTATTATATTTTTTTAAAATTTAAATATATTGAGATATATTTAAAAATTAAAAAAAAAACTTAAATAATAAAAACTATTTATAATTATTTATAAGCTTTCTTAAATTAGCTTTACTAGTATTTTGCTAAGTATATTTAATATAATTTTATAAATTATTAGTATTTTTTAATAAAGTATAATTTTAGCCTATACTAATTATTTTTTCTAAATTATTTTATAATACATTATTTTATAAAACCTAAAAACTATTTAATTCTATTTATATTTAAAAATATAAAAAAATAAAAGTATAACTTTATAGATTATATACTTTTAAATATATTTTTTAATATTTAAAAGTATATTTAAATTAAACTAATTAAGCTAATAATTTAGCTATTTTAAAAATTTAAGATAATAATATGATTTTATAGTTTATTTAGACTAACTATAAATTAAAAATATTTATATATTTATATTTAATTATAATGAAAGTTAAATATTTAACAAATATGGCTATATTGCTAACTATATAACTACTTTTTAATATATATTTAATTAAAATAACTTTTATAACTGTTATTTTACTTTTATACTAAAATAAGTTATAAACTCCTATTTTTTTCAAATTATTTTATTTTAAATTTTTTATTAAATTTTAATATATATTTATAATGTTATTATAGTAATATACCTTGAAAAATTATAAATAACAGTTAAAAAAACATATAAATTTTAATTATATTTGTATATAATAGGTGTTAAGTATAATATTTTATAATTTGTAAAGTAAAAAGTATTAAAATTTTGGATTTTAATACTTAATATATTAGAAATAATATATTAAAATTTTGGAAATTTATATTTTTTAAAAATTTTTTTATCAATATATAAAATTCTAATAATATGTAGTGCTTTTAAAAATAATATTTATCCTTTAAAATTTTTTAAGTTTCAATAACTTTTAGTAAATTATACTAAATATTATATGCTTTTTAATATATGAAAAGCAAATAAATATATTTAAAAATCTTTATTTTTAGCTAAACTTTAAATAAAATCTAACTATTAAAAGTTAGAATTGAATTATTATTAAAAAAAACTTATATTAAGAACTAGAGCAAAAATACTTAAAAATTTATAAAATGTGTAAAAATAATAAAAGTAATTATATAGAAGCCTGCTACTACTTAGAAAAGTCAAAAAATCTTATAAATAACTTATTATTTATCATAGTAATATTATATTTTATACCATATCTATATTACTTTTATTTATCCATCTATATTAAATTACTTAAAATTAATATTTTTTCCTCTTCAATAAAGTTTATAAGTTTATAATTTAATTTTTTAACAAAATTATTTAAAGTTAATTTTGATGTAGTATTTTTTAATTTTTATTTTATTACAATAAAGGATACTGTATACCTTTATAATCAAATTTTATCATAAAATTGCCTGGAAAATATATAAATAAGATTAGTTTTATTACCTAAGCAAATAGAACGAGTTTTAGTTATTTAAAGTTAGAATTAAATATTAATTTATTACCTTGAAAGGTATTAATTAAGTAGTTAAAAGTTTAATTTATTTATATAATTGATAAATTTAAATAAATAGTTTGTTCAAAATGTATATATATATTCATATCCTACCTACAGTCACTAAATTTTTTAGTTATATAACCCTGTTTTTTGTTTATGTTTAAAAACTATGGGAAAGGGAGTCCAAAACGCAATATTGCAATAGTGAAATTCTGTATAGAAGATAAAGAAGTTTTGAAGCACAATGTACTTGGTATGAAATGCTAAAGTAATAAATAAAATGGTTTAATGTCTGCTTTCTTTTTGAGCCCTCTGAACATAAACTTGGGAAATTAAATTCCAGGCTTCCATATAACGTTCCATGCATTTACTTACACAAGTCTATTTAAAATAAAAAAATAAGAACTAAATATTAATAGCTAGTACCTGCTCTGAGCTATCGAAATTACTCTTAAAACCAACAAAACATTTGTCGAAGCATTTCCCATTAATATTCTATAAACTTTTAAAAAGATACCAAAACATTTATGTTACCTGAATTAATTGTTGAGCATTGGCCATAGCTATTTCATTTTTGATTTGATCCATCAGCTTACGCTTCTTATCTTCATTTGAATCACTATTACCTCCAAATAACGACATTCTATTGTTGTATCTATAATATTAAATTAATCTCTAAAATAGCAAAAATTTCTGAGCTTTACTTTCCATTAAGTTTCGCTTACTACATTTTCGATGCAAGCTATTGGATAAAAAACTTTGTAAAATTTTTAAGAGCTCTATAAGATCGTAACTAAAGCGTTTATTACTGCAACTGGGATGTAATTCTTAAGGAAAAACATGATATACTGATAATAAAATTGAAATAGGAAGTACAACTTTATTTTTTTTTTAACATGCGTATTATATATATATTCATTCCTTGTATTTTAACTAGCAAATATTTTGTTATTTTTGCAAACTATAAAAGTCAATTTTGACAAAATTATGTTAGCGAAGCTTTTGGGAGCTAATTAAAGTATATATATATATATATATTACGTGCATTATATAATGCAAAAAATTTAAAATGTATATATATATTGATATATAGAGAAAAATACTTGAGTCTATAGCAAAAAATTTCAGCTCAAAAAAGCAGTACAAATTTTTAAACTGAGATATACATATATAATCCTAATAACTATTACTATAAGCTTAACATATCCGTATACTAGAATTCTAGTATATTTCAAAATATTATAAACTGGTTTTCGGAGCCTTGACGGTATCCGATCCACAATATGTCAATGATTTAACCCTTGATCAGTTAAGGATGTAGAAGGCTAAAACATGGACGAAGTATCATTGAAGCATGAAAAAACTTGTTTATACTACAATTTTTTCATTTATACGATGCCTTTATTCAATCAAGTACACCATCAATTCCAGGTATGTGGGTACAAATTCGAGTAAAAAGTATGAAAAGGATTTAGTTACGTGGAAATTTTACTAACCATTAAGCTTTTATAATATTTGAATATTAATACCTACATTGTACATTTTTTTTCTTTCAAGGTCAGTTATAGATACTGTGAAGTATCTATGCCATTTACTATTAAGTGGTACATTTTATAACATTTAAGGATATGAAAATTTGAAAAGCCCAATCGGTGAAATATTTCTATACTGGTTGAAGCCCAAAAGCTGCAACTTTTATATTATAATATTGATATACTACATTTTTTATAACTTTTGCTATAAATCTCATATACAAAAATTAGAAATTGATAGTTGTATTTATTAAAATTTTGAATATTGATATTTTATTAATAATTACAGTAATTTAAAGTCCAGCAAGAAAATTAATTGGAGAAAGCAGTAATTACAAACAATATAATTGCGTAAATCAAGCACTATTGAAGGTGGTTAATAGTTTAAATTTATATTCCCGAGATAGCCACAAAAGGTAAAATTATAGCCAATAGTAAGTTATTATTGATAACCTTTGTTGGCTAATAGTATCTTGACATGAAGAAAAGCTGAAAGGATTAGGTGATAAAAAAATTATCGTATAATGAATTGAGTAAAAAAGAGATATAAAATAAGAAATTCAGCTAAAACAAAAACTATCTTTTCTTCTATTTTTATGAGAAAACAGTTTAAAAACAGAATAAGCCTTATATTGTTGGTCACTCAAGCTGCTAAATCGATCTGGTTCAGTTAATCTATTCCCTCAAAACTCAAACTACACTACTTATCATTCAACCATTTCTTTTTATTGGGGGACCGACTTATATCGCTAACATATCAATTCAACAAACCCATTAAAAACAACCTCAAAACATGCGTTCACCAAGTTCTGAAAACATTCTATCCATGGATAACTCTGAAAATCCTTGGTTAGTACTCAAGTTCGGAGGTACAAGCATTGGAAAATTCCTCTCAAAGTTAACAAAGGAGGTTATTTACCAAGCGAATATCAACCATCGTGTTGCAGTTGTTTGCTCAGCACGAAGTACTGACGCGAAGTCTAAAGGAACCACTAGCAGGTACATTTTATTATGGATATTGAAACTAATTAAGTAGGCTTTTGCAAGCTTCAGATTCTGTACTGTCTCAAGAAAATAACTATACCGATATAGTTGCTGATATTTTATCGGATCATATAGAAGCAGCGACTGGCTTTATAAACGATCCTTTACGGTTAGAAACTTTGGTCGACAAATTTAAAAAAGAATGCGCCAATTTAGAAAACTTTTTAAAAGCACTTTCAGTTATCAAAGAGATATCTATTAAATCGAAAGATATCATCGTTGGCTTTGGAGAAAAAATTTCATGTTTACTAGTTGCTGCTTGCCTTTGCGATATAGGTATCGACGCCGAAATCGTAGATTTAAGTAATATCATTACTGCCAACTTGCCACAAACCAAACGTTTAGAACAACCTTTCTACGATTATCTTTCAAAGCAGTTCACCACTGCCGTCAACAACTGTAAGGCAAAAGTACCTGTTGTGACAGGATTCTTTGGTCCTGTACCTGGTGGTCTACTGAACAGCATTGGTCGAGGATATACTGACTTGGCAGCTGCATTAGTCGCAGTTGGAATCAAAGCTAAAGAGTTGCAAATTTGGAAAGAGGTCGATGGTATTTTCACTGCAGATCCTCGTAAAGTAGCTACAGCTAGGCTTTTACCTAACATAAGTCCTGAAGAGGCGGCAGAACTTACTTATTATGGTTCCGAAGTTATACATCCTTTCACTATGGAACAGGTGATGAAGGCGTTTATCCCTATACGTATTAAGAACGTACAAAACCCTTCAGGGGAAGGTTCGCTTATCCTCCCTAACGACTCAAGTGATAATGAAATGGATGATATTGTTGAAATCAAACAGCGACACCCTACCGCTGTAACTATAAAGGATGATATCGCTATTCTTAACGTCTATTCGAACCGCAAGTCGGTTTCGCACGATTTCCTAGCCAATTTGTTTTCCATCCTCGATAAACATGACGTAGTTGTGGATCTTATCTCAACCAGTGAAGTACACATATCTATGGCAATTAATAACGGGATAGACCTTACCGAAGTTCTGGAAGATTTAAAGATTTTTGGGGAAGTTCAACACCGCGTCGGAATGTGTATTTTAAGCCTTGTCGGTCGTCAGATGCGTAATATGGTTGGGGTTGCTGCTCAAATGTTTAGTACCCTTGCTGAATCTAAGATTAACATCGAGATGATTTCTCAAGGGAGCTCGGAGATCAACATATCTTGCGTTATCGCTCAAACTCATGGGTTAACTGCTCTCAACGCCATCCATCGTGATCTATTGGAATGGTAAGATTTAGAATATTCCAACCTTTCAATTTTTCATTTTTATCAGATTACTACTTCTTTTTAGCTTTTTCAAAATCAAAACGTATAATAAAAAGTATAACTTTTCAATACATTAAAATGACTTTTTACTTAATATATAAACCTAAAGGTTCCATTTTTATAAACAAAGTTTACAGATGAAGCGGCTATTATAATTGTTAACATTTTTTATCTAATCAGTACAATTACACAACAAAATTTTCTGTTAATCGGTTTCCATGTTAAGTTTTTGTACCAGCTATACTTAAATATGAAAAGGCATGTACCCTCTTAATTTTATTACGTATACACAAAGATAAACCTGTTTTTATTGCAACTGATTCCTCCCTTATAGTATTAAATTTTAAAGCTTAGTAGTACCAAACTTATATATGTAACAGTACCATCTTTACCGATATTGATTATTGCTTTATCGGTTGTTACTACGATCTCTTCATTAATACGCTAGGAGGCTTCGTATGCTTCTACACATCCATATACTTTGGTTTAATTATACTTTCTATTTTTCAGTTTAACTGGATTATCCAATTAAGCTTCGAATATCAAGTCAAACCGAAAAAATAAGGAACTGATACCCTAAATTACAAAGTATGAGTTGAAGAATAGTTTACAACTCAGCTCCTGTTTACTATCAAGCTTATACGAAGAATTGATATTTTACATTGATTGAATCATATAGCACTGCTTTTAAATAAATTAATAAAGTACCAACCGTAAATTCAACGACAGTTTAAGAGCTCAACTTTTAAAGATAAATAAGATGAAGGGTATTGATAGGTAACCTTTTTAATTTTAATCTATTTTATTAATTGTTACCTTTATATTTTATGGAAATGAATTTACAGTTTATTAAAATTAAATACGCCTATATTCCTAATGCTAGAAAATTATGAAAAGTTTATTTTGACTAATGTCGACCAAATTAATGCTATCGAATCTGGATTAAGAACATTAACTTATATTCTACCAGGTAATTGGAAGACGTCGCTTACACTTACAACTTTTTAGGTAGATTTAATGATGCAGATTTAGCTTCAGAAGCATGTAAAATATTTAATTTACTTCATTCATTAACTTATATTTGATAAGTGTTTACTTTATTGAATCTAGTCGGTTTATTACACGACAAAATATTGTTAAAGTTAGATAGTAAAAAAGTGATACCAACTAGTTTATCCAACCGCTTTAAAAAATCAATGCTAACCAATAGTTTGTCGTACAACAGATGTGCTTACTTTTTAAGTGTTATTGAATACTGTCAAGTCTTAATTGAGATGGTAGTTATCAAATCTAGCAAAAATTTCAACAAGTGGAAATTGATAGGATTTATAGAATTCGTTAAGTAAGTATAATTTTTGTTTTGCTATTAAGTTTAATTATAGGGTGCTTTTGAAAATAGCTCTGTTCAAACTTTCGAAACAGAGGTGTATCATTACACCAGTTCACCCTGAACGGGAGCATGAACCGGTTGGACCAGCTGAAGCTTCTAAAGTCCAATCCAACCAATGGTACGGGAGCCGTACTGGATTAGCTTACCCTAAATTGAGCTCCATTGTCGTCGGTAAGGATTCTAGCCGTAATATCGATGCTTTCTTGACGACTCAGGTGTTGGACCCCAACCTCGCTGTACCACCAGTTAACCTTTTATCCCAGTTCACCGGTATAGCAGCTCTATCGGAACTTTTGTATATATTAAGACCCTTTATCTACGGTACGTCTCTAGTTTAATATCGTATTAACAACTTACTGAAATCAGTACTTGCAATCCATAAATGCGGTACTAAATCCTGGAAACCTTGGTTCATGTCCCTTACCGCTGATCTCACCAGTATATATTTGAACAGCGTAAGCGTCTCTAGACCTACTGAATTGGAGAAATCCGAGCTTTACAAGCGCAAACAGTTACTAGTATATTACTTGCTGAAACATCCGATGTTCGACGCATTTACTAGGTACATTATACTTTACGCTTCGTTTTGATAACTAATTTTTTAGGCCATTTTTACAACGTATTGGTGTTGGATGTAAAGACAAGTTCTTGATCGGGTTCTTCGCTACTATGATGCTGGACTACCTACCTCTTTTCGATAAATTCTACTTCTACTGTAATTTATTACTTAACTTATTTACTAACTCTACTTTAGCTTCGGCTTCTTAACTGTCGGTTATGGGTAGCATCGGTGGTAATTTATTAAACAAAATTAACTATTTGTAAAATTTAGTTTAAAACTTCTATAATTCTGAAAAGGTTGTAATCAATTGTTAATTTTAATACCAGCTTTAAACTTTGTGTATCTTACCACTTCTTGTAAATATTAACATTCATAGTAGCGGTTGTAAACTTTTTAATTTAATAGAGTTTGTTAAAATTTGAAAAAATGGATATAAATTTATTAAAAAGTTGAACTTTGTAAATCAACTATAAAGTTCAAAACTTTCTAATTTATAGAACAGTACCAGCAAACTACTAAATAATTTGTTTTTTTTAAAGAATTTTATTCACTTTTAAAATTTATATATAGTAGGCTGTATTACAATTTTTAGCTTGTTTAACTTTAACTTTTACAGTTAAAGCAATACCATTTATATTAAAATTATTTTTATTAAGAATATTGAAGGGATACTTTTTCAGTATAGTAATTATATTTTTAAATTTTAAAACTATTTTTTATCTATTAAATCAACTTTTAATAAATAAATATTTTTACTATTTAAAATTAATAATTACTTAAATTAAATAAATTAAGTTAATTATTATATAGTTATTTAAGTTTAATTAATTAGGCTTTATTGAAAATTCTATTTATTTTTTTTTTACCTTCTTATAAAAACTTACTTTTAGTAACTTTATTTTTTTATTTAGTTACTTTTTTTAAAGTTAGTAGCTATAATAATAATAAATTTTATAAAGTTAAATAAATTATTTATAATATATAATACTAACTATAAAACTAAAATTTTAAAATTTTAGTTGATACTTTTTTTATTATTAATTAACTATTTTTTAAAAATAAATTTTTAACTTTACTACTAATAGAAATAATATTATTAATACTTTATTAAAATAAAACTATTTAAAAAAATATATTAAATATGTATAGGAAAAAAAAATTATAAAAGAAAAAAAATGCTAAAAAGTAATTTTAAAACTAAGTTAATAAAACTTTCTTTTAAAAAATTTAAGTATTATAGTAAAAACTTAAATAAATAGTTTTTATTTCCTATTTTATATACTTTTTTATTTATTTTAATTACTTTTTTAACTACTACTACTACTATTTAAATAGTAATTTTAACTAGTTCTACTTTTTTATTTTTTTTATATAAGTAAATATTATAATAATTTTTTAGAATTTTTAAAAGTAAAATAATTATTCTTTTATAAAAAATAAATTTAATTAGCTTATTAGTAATAGTATAGCTTACTTTTAATTATTAAAGGTTTTCCATATATATTTTACTTTATTTTAGTTTTTTAGTTATTATATTAGCTACTTAGCTAATTAATTTTTATAAACATTTTATTTCTAAAAGATCTTAGTTAAAAAATTCAGTATCTTGATATAAATAAAATTTTTTATTTGTAATACTTTGATTATATTTAACTGTATTTTTATATACATTTATATATATACTTACTTTAACTATTATTATTATTATTAAATATAAGGTATATTAATTTATTTTATAGAATATATTGATTTATATTGATTTAAACTCTATATTTGTAAGATACTCTTTATATTTAAAATAAATTTACCTTATACTATCAATAATTATATTTGATCTACTATAGATTTATGTTAATGTACATTTTTTTAAATAAAGAAGTAACAAATTTTAGGTACATTATTTGTTATGAAAATCTATAGTCACCATAAAGATATAGTTATTATTAAAAGAATAGCTAATACATCCCCTTTATTATTTATTCTAATTAAACTATTAAATATCTCATACTTTACTCTCATCCAAAGTAAAGATAAAAAAGGTTGTTTTAAACTGGGTATTATTAAAAAGTAACCACTTTAAAATATAAGGAAAAATAGTTATATTAATTACCTTAGATTGCCTATCACAGCTCTTGAGTAAAATTTAAAAGGATAATTCAGATTGATATCCTAGGTCAATAATCAACTTGATTGTCTGAAAAGCTTAAGCTGGGTAAAATTTAAAAAAATAAAAATATACCAAAAATTATCACATTTAATACGTAGATAAAAAAATGTTAGGATTTGAGAGCAGATAGACGAGCTCGCATGTCTTCTAATTCTTCTGCTTCATCAACCTCATTAAGGTTAACATCAGGTAACTTGAATAAAAATAAATTAAAACAACTATATTCAAATTAAAATTTACTTCAAGAGCATCACCTTTGACTTTAGTAGCTTCACCGAACAATCCTATTAATATAGTTATTGATACACTTAAAATATATGAATTAAAATTTACCATTTGTCATTTCAAGTAAAACCTGGTTGACCTCTTCTTCCGCTTCATCTTCCAAATCTGCGTCATCAAGTGTTTCTAAAGTATCCTCCATCATCTCTTCAATAATTCCACTCTATTTGATATTTAAAACTAAAACATATCATCATTAATTTACTTTAGTTAGTTCTTTAGATAGTTCCATCATAGCAACACTTATTTCGGGTAACTTAACTAAATTATTTACCAGTTTCATAACTTCGGTACTTTTCTTTAAAGTACCAGCCATCTTAGCTAGAGCTAAAAGTAAAGTAAGCTGAGGTGAATACTTTATACAATTTATCTATTACCAACTTGATGTTGCAACTGCATCAGTATAGAGTTCAACTGTGCTTTGGAAGTATGTATTCTCTGCTTATGTTTTCTAGCTTGAACTATCTCCTTAGCTAAAATCTTACACGATTTCAAATCGTTACGTTTAGCTGTTGCTTTAATAGCTGATTTAACTTTGTTCTCCTCTTTCTCTATATTCATAAGTTGCCGATTCAAACTTCGTTCTTGGCTTCGTATGTCGGATCTCCATTTCTTAAACTAATTGATTTTCAATTTTAACTTTTGCTATAAAAATAAGCTTACTAATTCTTCAGGTGTAGGTTTATGGAATAAATTCTTAATCATGATCTTTATGTTAGTGTAAGATCAGTAAGTTTATTTCTAAATTGCAAGGTTATTGCTTTTTAAGTTTAGCCTTTATTTTAATTATTAGAATTTACATAATTGCCTAGAAAATTTAAAGTTTAAGTTTTGTTGGCAGATTTTATTTCTCAAAATTAAAATTTTATACTAGTTATTTAAATAAAATCGAGTCATTGTGTAATTTTATTACTTTTAATAGATCCAGATATTGTAGTGTGTTGATGACTGAGCCTCACATAATGCCCAGTTCTTGTCCATACAGTGCTAACTTTTCTCCGCTCCATTTATTTTACACACTTAAATAAAATTACAAACCAAACTTTTTAGCTATACAGCTTATACCGTTGTTTAGCCATACCTAAGTATCTTTTTACCAAAATATCTACCCCATACTACCCACAAGCCGTACACTATTTATTTGGTTTCAGCATAGCCTAATATTTCTAGTAACTTATTATTATTTTAATGAAATGGGTATATTTTGAAATCTATTAAGTATTTATCTATTTATTTTCTCTTACTAATCTTTTTACTATTTCTAATTTCTCTAATAAATACAATTATCTCTATTTAGTACTTAATATTAATTTGAACTCTAATTTTAATTAATATTGACTAAAAAATTTACAAAATATATACTTACTAGCTTGCTTTACAGCTTTATAGTTACTTTTTAATATAATAATTATTTATAAACCTAGCTATATTCTTTCAAAATTAGTTTTTGTTTTTTTTATTTCAAATATCTAGTAATAAATTTTAATTTTAATTATAATTTATATTTGTTTTATATAAAGTATATTATTATATTTAAATTAAGTATATAGCTTTAAATTTTATTAACTTATACTAATTATTATTTATTTTTAATTATATATATAAAAATTACTATCAAAAATTATATATAGTAATATTAAAATCAAACATTATAATAAATTATTATTATTATTTATTATTTAATTTTTTTAAAAACTATTATTAGTAAATAAGGTAAACTAAAATATATTTTTATATTTATAATATATCAACTATATAAATTTTTATCTATTAAATACTATAGTTTTTTACTTATTATATTACTTTTATACTATATAGTTAGTGTTAATACTATTTAAATAAAATTTAAAAAAGTACTATATATATATAGCTTTAATTAGTTTTAGTTTGACTTTTAATTATTATAGTAAAAAAAACAGCTTATTATTAGAATAATAATAATAATAATTTTAAATATTTACTATTTTTAAAAAAATAATAAGTATAAATTAAAGTATATTACTTTTTAAAATATATAAAAAATGCAAATATACTTATTATTAATATAGTACTTAAGTTTAATACTTTAAATAATAATATTTCTATTTTAATTACTATTTTAATTAATTTTATTACTATAATATATAATTATATTATACTTGTTTGCTATAGTTTTACTAAAGTTAAAAGTAGTAATTAAATTAATATTAGATATATTATTTTTAGCTAGCTTTTAAATTTGTTTAATCTTAGTTTAAAATATTCTTTTGCTAAAAATAAAATTTTATTATTTAGACTATAATATATATATATATTTATTTATTATACTAATATTAGTCATTTTACTGTATTTTATTAATATAAATTTTTAAAGTCAATTTTTTAAAATAGTTAACTTTAAATAATTATAATAGCTAATATATTTAATAATTAAACTCAAACTATAAATTAAATATAGATATAGTTTAAAAATTATTATTAGTTCAGAAAAAAACACTAAAACCATTTGTACAAAATCAATGTCTAATATATTAGTTTATTTAATAAAAACATCTAAAATAGTATGTTTAAAGAGTTATATAATTACTTAATTAAAATAAAATTTAAAAATATTTGATAAATTTTTAAATAACTTATAATTTATAAATCTAGCTATTAATTTAATTTTTCCAAGCTAAAATATTATATACGTATGGTATATTTCCCTACTATAAACTAATTTAAAATATTAAAATACATTTGAAAATATAACAACCATTTAAAATTACAATTACATAATAAAAATAAATTGTTTATATATGTTTTGTCAATAAACTTTCAAGGAGTGGTTTTCAAATGACACTCTTTAATTGGTCCTGTGGCCCAATGGATAAGGCGTCCGCCTACGGAGCGGAAGATTCCAGGTTCGATCCCTGGCAGGATCATTTTTTTATTAATCTTTACCAACTTTTATTTTGGTTTCAAAAGCTTATTCCTCATAAAACTAATATTTAGGTTTCTAAATTTCTTTTGATATCATACTAATATCCAATTTTGGTTTGAATTTAGATTCTAAAAATTAATGAAGTTTGCATTCAATAGCAAAAACCTTTTTTATAACTAGTAAATGCTAGAAAAATTGAATAAGAAAAAATAAATATAAAATATGAATGAAAGTTATAAATTAGGAATGAAACAACATATAACCTATTGTAATTCTGTTACAGCATATATTAAAGATAAATGATTCGCATCAAATTTAGTTCAACTCTAGCTAATGCCCTGACAACATTAAAATTTAAGAAATTTAAAATCAAAAGTAGAAGCAACAAAAATTTTAAAATTTATACTCTCCAACTTTATCCATTAGTTTCATCAGCTTTTTGTGTACTTGTTCTACAACTCCAAATCCTTCCCTATTTTACTTCTCCAACCTAAGCTTATAAACCTCTGTTCCTACTCTTTCTGTATATTTTCAGTACATAATGACTTCCCTACAAATTTAGATTTAAATTTCGTTGCCACAATATGTAGCGATTTATCCCTCTACATCAACATTTTGTTTATATTAATACCTAAAGATAGAAACTTGATATAACTGTAAACTTTGATAGTAGGCTAAGTTTTTATAAATATCTAAATACGGTTGTGCCATAATGTCTTAAATTTCTACCGGTTTTACCTCATTAACTTTTATGTATTAACAAGTAAACTTGAGAAACGAATATTTTTAAGATTTAACCTAGTATAACCGATTGGTTGATGTTGCTTTTACTGTTGATAATATGCGTACCATATTTAAAACAATATATACTTTAAACTTTGAACTGTTTTATCACTGGCGTTATTTATCATTAGCTTACTTTTTAGTAATTTCTATACTTAGATCCTTCTATCTCATAAAACTTTTAAACCGGTTTATTACTGTAAGGAGAGTAGTTAATTCTATAATTCATCTCGTTTTTACTATTGTTCTTTAACAGAACACTTTCTAAATAAGATTGGTGAATTTGATTTAATAAAATAGTAGTCCATCTAAGTACGATTATTAAAGTTAAACCAGATTAGTGACTCTACTCAATGTACCAACTATATTCCTACGCCAATGGCATCCATTTACTATATCGTATATTGATCGATGAATTTACTTTGAAATTGGCAGATTGTTTGAGAGTTGAATGGTAAACCTATATCTAAAGTTTTTATTGATGATGCATTTGAAAGTGCTAGTAAGGATGTGTTCTTACTATAAGGTGGCTGTTCTAATAGATGCAGGCATAGACGTTACTCTGTTTTTTTCTATACTAAAACGATACGGTAAAATTCTACTATCATTTTTGTTTATTTAGATGTACAATTAGTATTACCTCCAATCTACGTACAAGCTTTCTAAGGTATATTTCGAATGATATTATGATCTGTTAAAAGTATTGAAGCAAAGATTTGGGTCGGTTCAAATACTTTTAACATTACTTGACTGAAAAATTCTAATATAAATCTATAACTTACACCTGTTTCATGATGATAAATTAAATCCGTTAACGGGATAAAGAACTACTGTAAAAAAATGGGAGAACCAACTTAGATTTGATACTCAAAAGTTATAAAGAACATATCTAGCGTATTTATAAGTACATTTTGAAGAATTTACTTACGAAAACTGTTGAAAATACTAGTTTTGGAGGGTAAAACCAAATTAATATTTAGTTTAGCAAAGAAAACATTTAGGTACAAAATTATAATAAGTTGGTGTAAATATTTGATAATTGTTTTTTTATTCTATATTTCTATATCAAAAAATGCAGTACGTTTATTTATATCGTTTAAGTAGATATCTAAATACTTAATTTTCGAACTCTTTCTGGTATGAGTATAAAAATTTAGTGGTTTAAGTAAACAGGAAAATGAAAAGATAAGGAATGATATATACATGTAATGCAAAACATTGTCTTTCTATGTAGAATTCAATATTTATTATAAACTAGTTAATTTGACCTTTACTAGAAAATGTTAGCATAGTAAAGAAAAGTTATTTATACTCAAACTGATTTTAAAATTAAAGAAATTATCTTTAATTATTTTAAATCAAAATAGAATTTAGCTTTTAAAAACCAACAATAAAAGTGAATACTATACAATTACTATTAACAAAATTTTATATTAAGAAAGCTAGGAAATAATATAGGAAGTGCTTTGTAGTTAGCTTAAATAGAGTAGACTAAGATAACTATATATAATTTATTAGTATATATAATGCTGACTGCTCAGGCTAGTCTAATTATCACTAGGGTAGTTACTAATAAGTTTGGTGTATTTAGTCACAAATTGTTGTAGATTAGGTAGCCAATGCTCTTATTTTTAGTCACAACTAGCTAGATACAAGAGTTTAAATATATCTTTTAATTTTATAATACCAATATTTTCAATTGCTTTTTCTTTATTAGTAATACTTTATAGTATAATAAAATTTAATTACATTAGTATTTCTTTATAGCTCTACCTATATATACAAAGTATAGTACATCTTCTTTAAAGTTATCCAGCTCTATCTGTATTTATACTAGCTTTTAAGCTTTTTTCTTACTCTAAGCTATACTTAAATCTAGTTATATTTTTTACAAAAATTATAGTTTTTATTTATTATTAAATTAGTTATTAACTATTTTTTAGCAATTCAATCTATCTATTATTAGATAGTATTATTAGTTAAAATTTGAATTTCAAAAATATAGTAAAATGCTTATTAAGTTAGTTTGATGTTGAGTTATTAACAATTAAATAAAACTTTTTTTAGAAGTTGCTATACTTTTTTTTTAAATATTTATAAAAACTAAAAGTATATAAATAATATTAACTTATTTTTATATTATGTAGTTTTTTAAATTATATAAATTAATTATATATAAATAACCAAAAATTATTTAAAATAAAAAGTTAACTTATAAATTATATATTATTTTCTATTTAAAATTTTTCTTTTAAAGTACTTTTTAATAGATTTTATAAGTTAAGTTATTACTTATTTAAGTTTAATAATAACTAATTAAATATAATTATTTAACATTTTTTTCTAAATTATTAAATTTATATTTTTTTAGTAATTTTTTTAATAGCAGTTATTTTTATTATATATTATAATTTTTTATTTTATTTTAAAAACTTAATTAAATTTTACTTTTAATTTATATTATAATTATTTAATTTTTAATAGTTTAGTTTTTATAAAATATTTTAATTTTATTTTCTAAAAGTTTAAACTTTTAATAAGTTATTAAAAACTTATTAAATTAGTATAAAAGTATATTAATTATTTAAGTAATAGTGAATTATATAAGTTTATATTAATTAATTAACAGTATTATATAAATTAAAAGTAAATAATTAATTAATAGTATTATAAAAAAAAGTAAAATAAGTATATATTTATAATAATATTATAGTAATATACTTTAAAAAACTATAAATAATAGCTAAAAATATATAAGATTTAACTATAATAAATATTAAATATATATATATAACTATACTATTATATAATATAGTTAAATAATTAATAATATAGCTAAAATTATTTAAAATTAAGCTTTAATAATACTTTATATAGTAAAATACTATTTTAAATATTAAAAAAGTTAAAATATTAGCTTAATTTACTTTATTTAGTAAAATAAGTTAAATTTAAATGTATTTTTAACTATTTAAAGCTTTTTTTTTAATTTACTTAAAAAAGCATATAGTTTATAAGGTAAAAATAGCTTAAAAGTATACTTTTTAAATATATTAGCTATTTAAATTATATTATTTAAACTTATTTAGCTTTGCTATATATATATAAATGCAAGTTTAAAAATATTGCATTTTAGAAATTTTGCTATTAAAATAAAAATTATATATATTATTCTAATTAAAATTATAAATATTTATAATTATAAGTCAAAAATATTAATTATATAGCAAATTATATTTTATATAAAATTATTTAAATATATTTAAGTTTTATTTAAAAATACTAATTTAAAAAGTTTATTAAAATTTTACTTTATTTATCTTTATATAATAATAATAAAAATACTATTAATTTATAAAATTATATTAAAGATATCTTTTTTATATTATAAAAAAACTAAATATTAATAAAGCTAATTTAAATAAAAATTTTAAAAGCTATAAAAATATATTAATAATATAAAATAGTATTATATTTAATAAAAATATTAAAAAAAAGCTTTATCTAAATAAAAAAGTAAATATTTAATATCAAAAATAATATTAGCTAATAAATAAATAGTAATATTAGATAAATAAGTAGTAATATTAGATAAATAAGTAGTAATATTAGATAAATAAATAGTAAAAAAATAATATTATTAATTAGCTATTATATTTAGTAAAGTTTAATTAAAAAAAGCTAAATATTAAAAGCTTAAAGTAATTATAATAAATTATTAAAAAAAAATTAAGTTAAAAAATAGTAAATATATTAAAAAATTAAAACTATAATATAAATAAATAAATATAGGTATTTTAGTTATTTAAGTAATAAGTTAAAATTAAAATTAAAATTAAAAGTAAAAATATCTAATAAAAAATTTATTTTAATTTATAAAATACTTATTTAATAAAGTTTTAGTATAAAATTTTATATTTGATTTTCTAAAACTATATAAGTAATTATTTAAAAAAATTAAAAAAGTAAAATCTTTTATATTAAAAAATATATTTAAAAAAGGCTTTTTAATAATATTATATATTTGTATAGTATAGCTAATATTTATTAAAATTATTTTATATTAAAAAAATTTATAAGTAAAATTAAAGTATTTAATTTGCACTTTTTTTAAACATATAATATAGCTATTTACTTTTTATTAAACTTAAGCTTTTTTTTACTTAATAATAATATACTTTTTTAAAAAAAAATAAATCTATTTTTAAAAATAAAGTAAGAAAAAGAAAAAGAAAAAAAATAAAATAAAAGTAAAAGTAAAAATTTTATTTTTAGAAAATATTAACTAATATAGTAAATTAATAAATTTATATATATATATAAAACTAAATAACTTTTACTAAGTAATAGTTAAGTAAATAGTAAATTTTATATAATATAAATATATTATTTTATAATTTTATCTTTAGTTTTTACAATAATTTATATATTTAAATTTTATTTAACTACTAATAAAGGTTTATTAATTTATTTAAGTTATAATTTTTTACTTTATTTATTAAATAAGCTATTTAATATTAAAAATTGCTTATTTATATTACTATTTTTTTAATATTATTATCTTATTAGCTATTTTTATTTTAAATTATATTTTTTAATTTTTTTTTACTAAATTTATTAACTTATACTTATAATATTTAGTTTAAAATATTATACTAAAGCTAATATCTATATTATATAGTATATAGTATTATAATAATATAATAATTATAAATAATATAAGTTTATTTAAAAATATATATAGAAGTATTGTTATAATATTAGTATTATTGATAATAAAAAATATAATAATAGTTATAATTTAATAAATAATAGTTATAATATTAATATTAGTTTTTTCTTTAAAAAAGTTACTTAGTTTATATATATAATAGTTAATTTATTATATATATAACTAAAAAAATAAGTTTTTTAGTAGTAAATATATATATAAAGTATAGATAAAGTAAATGAAAAAGAAATTTATAATAGCTTTTTTTATAGGTTGCTACTTTAATATATTTATAAGTAAATTATATAAAATAAATAACATTATATAAAGTATATAAAAAAACTTATTATATAATTATTAGTTAACTATAATATAGTTTTACAATATATATAATAAAGTTATTTATTAGTTATTGTGACGCCAGGTAAGGGGTGGTAATAGTAGTTGATTCCACTGGTGGAGAAACTTGGTCCAGGCATAGTGGATACCTACATAATTGACTAGCTCTAGGCCTAGCCGTCTATATACTGAATGAACAGAGTAGTTCATATAAGACAGAAACAGGAGACAGAATAAATAACCTATAATTTCAGAAGAGAGTCCTGATATTTTGGTAAAGAACTCTAACATGAAATTAATAAAGCTAGTAAAGAAAAATTAATAGTAAGTTATTTATTGAATAAAGTTATAATAGAAATATTAAGCAAAGCTTTAACTTTGCTTTTCAGTCCTCTTTATATACTTTTCCATTAGTTGCTAAGTATAACT
>JAWQFY010000176.1:0-47352 GCA_037055185.1 Capillidium rhysosporum | reverse complement strand
TTTAAACTAAACTAGCTTTATAAGTTTTTAATTTTTATTAATTATATTTAATATATTATATTAAGTATTATTTTATATAAAATTATAGTTTTTTTATTAGCTTATTTATTTAAAAAGTTTTAATAACTATTATATTATATAAAAAAAGAATTACTATTTAATTTATTAAATTAATTTAAAGTATTTTTAGACTTATAAATAAAGAAAAACTAATAAAAAACTATTTAAATTATAAATAAAATTAAATAAAAATATTATTATTAGCTATTTTAAGCTATTTTAATGTTTATTCTTTTTTAATATATACTTATTTATTAAAAAAATTAACTAAACTAAAGTTTTAAAATTTTAAAGTTTTAAAATTTAAAAAACTTTTAAACTTTATTTTTTATAAGTTTTTATTTTAGTAATATAAATAAACTTTATTAATTTTATTTTTTAGCTAAATTTTAATATTTAAAATAAAAATAATACTTACTTTTACTTTTTTTTTAAAAATTATTAAATTTATATAAAAATATTAAAACTTTAAAACTTAATAGCTAAGAATTAGCAACTTTTATTATTAAAAATAAAAATAAGAATAAATTTTAAAAATATATTTATACTACTTTTAAAAAAATATTTTAATAATAAATTTATTATATAAGTAAATTTATACTTTAAAAACTTTAATTTTTTTAATAATATATAATTAATATTATATAGTAAAAATAGCTATAAGCTTATAAATAAAGTAAATAAGCTAATAAATAAAATAAAGTTTAAATTTAAAAAAAGATAAAAAATAGATAAATTCTTTAATATAATAAAAAAATAATATTTAAAATATATAATTATTAATTAATATAAAATAATTACAATTACTAAAAATGAAAAAGGTATTAATAACTAGTAAATTACTGCTAACTTTAAAAAACAATATAATAATAGACTTAATAATATTAGTTAAAATATTAATATATTATATTATTTAGTAAATATAAATAAAATAAATACTTTTTTATTTATAATTAATATAAATTCTAAAAAAATAATATATAAAAATTTATAAAGTTTATTATTAAGCTAATATTTATTATAAGTTATTTATATTATATTTAAATTTATTATATTGTATAATATATATATTATTTAATTAATTTTTAATTTAATTTAAAACTAATTATTTTATAAATTAACTATAATTTTTAAATAATTAATGCAACTTATAAAAAAATTTTATAATTTTTTAAATATATATTAAAATAATAAATTTAATTAAAAAGTTATTATATACTTATATAATTATATTTTACTATAAAAACAACTCTTATTACTTTTTTTACTACTTTTTAGTATTTATACTATTTAATATATTAGGTTGTTAAGCAAGCTAGCCTAAAAGGATTGTTTTACTTTAATTAAAATAATTTATAAAAATAGCTTTATATAAAATATATAAATTTATATTATATATATACTACTGATTATTAATACTAAATAATGCTATAAAATTTATATATTTAATAAACAATAATTTAATAATATAAAACATAATTCTGAAAAATTTTTAACAAAATGTTTTTAATTAATTTAAATCAAAAATTGTAAATTAGCTTTTATGCTAAAGTAAAATTTAATTTTACTTTAATTTCAGGTTTTTTAAATTAGTTAATTTTAAAATAGTTAATATTATACTTAATAAAATTAGATAGCTTAATTATATATAATACTATATAGTATTCATCTATTTTATAACTTATTTCCAAATAAAATTTAATCCTACTCTTATTGTTTTTAAAGCCCATTTTTACAATTTCCAAATAGTTATTATAAAATTAGATTGCCTTAAGTATATGAAAAATTAGTTTAAGCTGTATATCTTAGATATATGCTTAAACTTTTATAGAATAATTTGTTAGGTTTAACTAATTGTTCTACCAACTTTTTAATAAAAACAAATCCTTTTATTACATATTTATCAACAAGGGTCATATTAACCATAAATAAGCATTTTATCTAGACTTATTTAAGCATATTTAATTAACAAATGCTGGTGGATTCAGCATTGCACTTAATTTTGAAAAAAATAAAGTTAAAGTTATCTTAATTTTCTATCTGAGGATACAGTTAAGGATTAATGAGTTATAAGTACTCACAAAAGTTGAAAGGCGATTTTAAAAATATAACACTTAAAGTTTCTACCCCTTTCAAAATAGAAGAAATAATTAAGTGATAAATTCGATAGCAAACGAAATCTCCAACAGCTATAAAATTAATAGTTCCTACGAAACTTTGATCTTATATGAGCTTCTTTTAAAATTTGATTAATATAGGTATAGTTCTGGTTTGTATCAGTTATTTCAGTATTTGTATAGGAGTCGGTAAGGTCTATTTCGTTAGACATATGTATTTTTCTATTTAATTATAATGTCAATATAAACTATTTAAAATAAAAGTTACCCATTGAAACCGCCTGAGTAATCGAAAGCGCCTAATAGTTTGGTTTTTTTTAAATTTTCTGGAATTTCAAGTCGACCAGTATTTAATACTAATTCGCTGAATTGTCTTTCTAATTGATTTTCGTCCATGTAGCTTCGCTTTGCTGCCATTTCTTACTTAAAAGTGAGGTTTTTAGGATGAAATTGAATGGTTGAAAACTACAAACTCTGATTCAGTAAACTGTACCATTTGAATTTTGGAGATCATACGTAATTCAAGTATAGGCTCCTTTAGCTTATTATTTATCTTCAGTATATTAATAACTATATATTATTGGATACTGCATATATAATTAACAGAATATAAAAATTATTTGCAAACTAAAAGCGCACATAAAATTTTCAAACCAAATCAAACTTTTATTTTCGATAATAACAATGAGCAAGAAAGAAAAAGGTGTGAAGAAGGATAGCAAGAATCTCCTCAAGGAAGAAGAGGAAAAATTACAAGCTGTACTGTTAGCAGATTCGTTTGATACTAAGCTACTTCCGTTAACTTCAGAAAGACCTCGATCCTTATTAAAAGTATGTAATTTACCATTAATAGAGTATAGCTTAGAGATGTTAATAAAATCTCAAGTACAAGAAATTTTTATTGTCGCATGTTATCAAGCTGAGAAGATCAAAAATTATATAAAGTAAGAATTCTAAATATTTAAGTTTATATTTATTTTTGTAGCAATTCAAAATGGGTTAAATCGGGTTCTTCAGTCACTGTTCAAGTAATTATAACTCAACAGCTTTTATCGGTAGGTGATGCTTTAAGAGAGATAGATCGATTATCTATAATTAGATCCGATTTTGTTTTACTTTCAGGAGATGTAGTATCCAATATGAATCTTCAAAGTGCTATAGAGGCTCACAAGTACTTTTCAAATGAAAGTAAAAAAATTAATTTTATTTTAGAGCACGTAAGGAGAGCAATCCAAATGCAATTATGACAATGATAGTAAAACCTTCATCTTTAACTCATCCAACCCGGTTACCCGATTCTGACCCAGTTTATGTGTTAGATGCAAATAGTCACGAATGTCTATATTACGAGCCATTAAATGCCTTCCCTCAACCCGACGAAATCGCAATCCCGTTAGAAACTATTGATGCCAAAGCGAAAGGTCAGGATTTAGAAATTCGTAAAGATTTAGTGGATTGTTTTATCGATATATGTTCGGTGGAAGTCCCTGCCCTATTTACTGAAAACTTTGATTACCAACATTTGAGGAAAGATTTCGTCTACGGAGTATTGACTTCTGACCTGCTAGGGAAATCGATTCACTGCCACATTTTGGACAAATACTATGCTTCACGCGTCTCAGGCCCCAAGCTGTATGCAGCTGTCTCGCTTGATATTATGGGTAGGTGGACTTACCCTTTGGTACCAGATTCGAACCTTCTGGGCGATACTACCTATACTTATGATAGACGTCAAATTTATAAGGAGGAAGGTGTGGATTTAGCACGTTCTTGCGTACTTGAGCGTAGAGTTGTTGTAGGTGAAGGTTCACGTATAGGTGCTAATTCCAAACTGATTGATACTGTCATTGGTAAAAATTGCATTATCGGTGATAACGTTCACTTGAACCAGGCCTTTATTTCCGATAATGTAACTATAGAAAACAACTGTTCCATTAGCACTACTATTATCGGTAACGATGTAAAGATACTATCCAGTGTTACCATAAACAAAGGATGTTTAATTGCTGATGAATGCCAAATAGGCCCAGATACAATAATCCCTGAATTCACCAAACTTACACTGAGTACTGCTGGCGCTTCTGGAGATACCCCATCTCCATATGGTGACAATGTAGCAGTTTACGAAGATGTCTTAAGTGATGACGGTGGTCAAGATTCCGATGAAGAATCCAATTCCAGCAAAAACACCAAACATAACTTCTTACTTACCCAACTTGCACGTGAGTGGAGTGACCTATCACCAATCGCAGCCGTAGAAGACCTTTTAACAGATAAAAGTGAGGCTGAAGAAAGTGACGAGGAAATTGACGAGTTAGAGGAAGAGGACCGTAGAGCACTTGAATTTGAGAGGGAGGCCCGTTCTACTGTAGAACGTGCTATCAAGGAAGGTCTTTCCATCGACAACGCCGTCCTGGAACTAACTTCCTTACGTATGTCCTACAACGCCCAGTTCATCCAGGTTCGTGAGTGTATCATCCCTCAGTTATTGACTTTCCTGGATAAAAGTAAACCGCTCGATAAAGCACTAGGTACCCTGTTCAAAAGGTGGGCTCCTCTAATTTCTAAATTCACTATCAGCGAATACGACATGATCGATGCTATCGATATATTTATGGTAAGTTTTCATCTTTTGATAATGGTACTAAATTTATTATAGGCAAGCTGTGCGGACTCTCCAGCTGGAGTGAAAATGTTCCCATTAGGGTTGCACTGTCTTTACGAACTTGATGTTTTCTCAGAAGATGCCATCCTTCAATGGTACGAAAGTGACGATAACGACCGTCTTGAAGACCGGGCTGCTGAATATAAAAAGCTGAGAGCTTCGGTAAGCTTCTATTTATAAACAATAACTAAACTTTTTTTAGGCAAAACCTTTTGTGGATTGGTTAAACGAAGCTGAAGAAGATTCGGATTAATAAATTTATAGGATTTTATCTATATTTTTTTTAGTTGTTTAACAAGGTACTTGTTATTTTGTATATATTAACTGAGATAAATTTGATTTAAAATTTACCTTAAAATTATAATCTGATCTCGGTAGGTGAATACTACTTAGTTCACAAATTTAAATTTTAATTATAGATCTTGTCTAAAATTATATTTTTAAATACAATATATAAACAGCTACAAATATAATAAATATCTAATTTATGAATAACATCTCTATAATTAAAAATTTTCATAAAAATTCAAATTACAATTTTAAAATAGTTTCAATACTGCTACGCTTGAAATTAATATTGTTAACTTGTATTAACAAACGTCAGATATACGAAAGTTGTAATCTTTACTTTTATTCATTTAAACTGCTCTTATCAAACTTAACGTTTAGTTATACTTTTAATTTAAAACTTTGATAAACTATTTGAATAACTGAGTTCAAATTTAGAAATAAGGTAAAAAAAGTTAATAAAAATTTTAAACAAATTTAATTACATTAAAAGTTTGTATAGGTAGAAATTTAAATAAACCATATCAATAAAATCTAAATTTGATAACATATATAGAATTGATTAATCAATTGTATAGATAAATTTGAAAATATGGGATCTTGACCGCCGAATTAAATGTCGTTCCCAGCTATTTTCGGTATACCAAAATAAAGTTTAATATTAAAATATATACAGTTAACAACCGTATAGGTACAAAAGAATACAGTTTTATAACAATATTTTTTTTCTTAAATTATGCTTAGTATGTACGATTATATCAATATTTTAAAATTATCTTAATATTAAAAGATGTATATTTAACGTTAGGTCAATATATAAAAATTTAATCCAATTGTTATTTTTTAAAATTTATTAAAAAGTATTAGTCTATTCCACCACATTTACAACTATTATTTAATTTTTTCGATTTATCATTAATTAACTGTGTTAGGCAAATTTTAAATCTTAGCTATTCCAGCACTATAAATTTGTTAAATCCTAATTAAAATAATGGCTAAAATACAAAGCATATATAGTATGGTAAGCTAATTTAACACCAAAAAAAATAAAAACTAATAATTATAAATATAGCGAAATATACTAATAGTTTTTAATTTATTTTAAAGAAATAAATATTAATCTTTGTTTTTAGTTTTTACGATAATGAAAAATGAATTTTAATGGGGTACTGTTTTAAATGCTTTAAAGTTTTACTTATAATATATCAACTTTTATGAAAAAATAGTAGTATAAAAATTATACTTTTACATAATCATATTTTCAAAAAAATATAGTGTTAATTTAAACTAATATAAAACAATGTTAATTTTTAAATATACTATATATCGAAAACACTATTTAAAGAGTAAGTAAAGTTTAAAAATATTTTTTTTATTGTATATTAAAAGATATATAAATTATAGCCAGATGATGCTACTTTACTCTTAATACTTTTATATGTAGTATTTGGTGCCAGAAATTATAAATTTTTTGAAGTTGGGTGGATTTAAAATAACTATACTAAAAATAAATTCGTAAAATATGATTCAGTTGGTTTCCTATACTAAATCGATCGATATAAAACGTCAAATACCGTTTAAAGGAGCTGTAGTATGAAAAGTATATTATAAGCATGGTACTCAATTAGTAGTATATGTGATTAGCTAATTAAAAAATTGGTATCAGTTAATAGGAGAAATGGAGTGAAGGTTAAAAATATATGCAAGCTCATTTTCGATCACCATTTTAATCAACTCCAGTCATGTTCAAGTGAAGGTTAGAATTAGTTTTCAAACACTTCAAATCTTATATATATGTGTCAACCGTTTCATTGTACCTTTCTTAAAGATATAGTTTTCTAATTAATTAATTATGAGATTGCACGTTTTAACTTTAATATGGATGGCAGTTGTATACTGTCAAGTTAACCAACAAACTGAAAATATTGACGACAACGACGCTGATGGAAACGATGCTCTATCAGACCAGAGTATACTGGAAGATATTAAATCGGAGTTCAAATTTATATGGAGCAATTATGAAGCGACGAACTTGTATGGTAAGGATGAGATTAAACCCGTTACCGGTGGTTACAACGAAAACGCTTTAGGAGGTTGGGGTGTAACGTTGGTGGACAGTTTGAGTACTTTGTACGTGATGGGAATGAAGGATGAGTTTCAACGAGCTGTAGAATTTGTAAAAAAGTTGGATTTTACCAAAGGTACTACTGCCACTTCATTTTTTGAAGTAACTATCCGTTACTTAGCTGGTTTAATTTCAGCTTACGACCTGTCCCAAGATAGAGGAATTTTGGCTAAAGCAATTGAACTAGCTGATGTGCTTTTATTGGATTTCAATTCGCCTTCCGGATACCCGTATACGACTTTCGATTTCACTACCAACACTCCAGATACTAGCGATCCTAACGCTTCCTTAGCTAACATAGGTAGTTGTCAGTTAGAATTCACTAGATTGTCTATAATTACCGGTGATCCTAAGTATAAGGAAGCCGCTTTGAAAGTGTACGATATCTTAGATACTGTCAAATCGGGACCTGGTTTATACTACGCCAATACGGACGTAGTCACCGGTAAGTTCACATCCAAGTCGTTGACCTTTGGTGCACTGGGAGATTCCTTCTTCGAGTACCTTATTAAGCTATACATCATGTTAGGACCAAAAGACAACTCAAGAAAGAAGTATTTACGAATGTTTGAGGAAAGTATGGTTCCATTGAATAATAGTCTGATCGTACCTTGTGGCTCTCAAACCTGTATGGGATACACCAACGAAAGAGGTATATTCCAACCTTATACGCAGCACCTCCACTTCTTTATATCTGGTATGTTGCTATTAGGTAGTGATCATCTCCCTCAACAGCAGTTAGACAAGTTAGCTTACTCTTTGCTAGAAACTTTTAGCACTGCGTTGACTATCACCAAAACCGGTTTAGCTCCAGAACTCATCCAGTTTGATACCAACGGTATTTCAGTTGGATCCAGCTACAACGCTCTACGTCCCGAACTTGCTGAATCTTTGTTCTACGCATACCGCTACACTGACGATCAAAAGTATAGGCAGCGGGCCTACAAATTATTTGAAGCGTTTAAAATGTACTCCAGATCAAATTACGGTTATGCCGAGTACGAAGATGTTGATAATAGCAATAAAACTAGTATGCAACGGGATTCTATGCCTTCGTTCCTACTCGCTGAAACTTTCAAATACTTGTACCTCACTTTTACTCCTAAAACCACCTTACCTTTGGATGAATGGGTTTTCAATACCGAAGCCCACCCTTTTAGAATATCTAAATAATAAATGTATTTTTAGTTTTTATTTATTAGTTTTTTGGATTATTCGATTATTTTTTATAGAACGAAGTAAAAGTTTTTGATAGTTTTATTTTAAATTCTTAGGAGATATATATACATATATAGTATGGTTAAGTATAATTTTTTGTAAAATTTTAGTGTTTAACCATGTACTTGTTTGATATATCGATTTTCTATACCACTTAAAATAAAATTATAAAAATACAACATTTTATAGCGCTAAACTGTATATAATAATACTGTAAAAGTAATTAAATATGTATTAAAAATCATAATACAACTACTATAAACCATAAAATTGTATAAGTATTTAAAAATCAAAGGTATTAAGCCTTTTCGTACATATAGAAATATAAAAGCTAAGAGCTAAGACAAAGTAAACGAGAAAGTTAGACTTCTGAAAATTGACTAAATTTAATTGGATAAAAAATTTCAAGTTTAATAAAAATTAATTGATTTACAAAAACTAACAAAACTTTTTTAAAGTTCGATTCAATTGACAAGAAAGTGGACAAAAGATAAGGTATGAAAGGTTTGAAAGGATACAAGTACCAATACAATTTGGAGCAAGCTTTCAACAGTCAAATAAAACCTATATACTTTTTGAAGAACATACTTGTACCGGTAACTGGTGCATTACGTGTTTATGCAGCTAAATCGAGAACTTTGATACGTGAGAAAAGATTAGATAAAAATTTTAATACAGTAGCTGCTGTAGCTCTACTTCCAAGGAATAATGAGGTATTTATTTATAGTTTTTTTTAGTATCTTATAAACTTTCAATCTATGTCTAGATTATTGTAGCTTCAAGTTCTGGAAACTTTAGTATATTGAATCCAAATAATTTACAAGTAGTGTTAGATTTTAAAATAGCTTGTACGGAAATACTAGCTATACATACAACTGCGAGCGCACCTGATAATTTTTATGTGAGTTTAATTACCAACGATAATGTCCACCAAATTTTGCTTTTATCTAAAAACATGAAACTAGTCCCTAATTCCAAAGCTAAGAAACATGAGGCTTATAAGCAACTTACAGAAAAATCTATAAACCTTTTGAATTTTATGCAGTTTGGAAAACTATTTTGTTTTGTAGTACATGCGAGCATACCCAATTGTGTAATAGTATCTGAAATTATTGATCAGTTTGAATCATCTTTCCAATTCAGTATGGTGGATTTTGTATCTAATAAGGTAGAGGGCATAGATTTTAAAAACGAATCTGTAAAAAAGGGTTTCCGCACTATGGCTACACACCCTTTGGATCCTATAGTTGCGTTAGGTAATTCCGACTCCGAGATATGTTTGTACAAATGGACTCGTTCAACAAAAGGACAACTCAGTTTCAGCCGGAACCCTGAGCTGAAAAGTTGGCATTCCAGTGGTGTTAATGCTCTATGTTTCACGCCGGACGGGCAGAATTTGCTGTCGGGAAGTAAAGAAGGTTCCTTAGTCAGTTGGAGGTTGGGTAATAACAACAACGTGGTACTACCTCGACTCCGTGGTGAAATATGTGGTATAGCTTGTAGTCCAGATCAGTTACGGTACGCTTTAAGGCATACCGACGGCTCAGTATCTTTGGTGAACGCGGTTAACATGCAATTGGGCTCGGAGATTGTGGGATTGAGCACTACTCCTTCCAATTTCGAACCTAGGTACGATAGCAACACCCGAGCCCTGGTACTGTCCGGGCCGCAAGGGTTCGTCAACTTCCTGAATTTGAACAACCGGGCGGTAAAAGAAGTTGAAATTCAACCGGAATTAAACAGGGTGTTTGATGAATCTTATTCCCCATCGGTCTCGGTAGCTACAGTAGGTAAAAATCAGCTCGCGTTCGCTACCGTTCTAAAATGCAACAAGGAGGATGATTTTGAAGACACAATGGAACCCAGTCTGAAATTCTTCGCTTTGAACTATACCACTAATAAGTATGCTTTGTACGCCGAGATTCGTAATGCCCACACCTCACCAGTGGTCGACCTCAAGTTTATTGAGGATAACCAACTAGTAAGTTTGAGTCAGGATGGTACTTTCAAAATGTGGTTACGCGATACTGTGTTTAACAACGGGAACGAGGAGTTTGGTTGGGCGTGCTCCTTGTCCTACAAATTCGAAGCAAAACCTATTTCTTTCCAATTCAGCCACGACTTGTCCACTATAATGCTTAACTATGGTACCAAACTAGCATTGCTAGACGGTAAAGACCTCACTTGGATACAGTACTTGACTCACCCCGTTGCCGATAAAATAATTCAGGCTCACTTCCTACCTAACTCCACCTACCTCGTAGCTACTACCATGACCCATGTTTTAGTGTTCAGTATGGTCACCAGCCTGTTGGCTTGGGAGTTCCCCATTGAATCTTCACCTGAGTTCAGCCCTAAACTAGTAGTTCATAGTAACGGTTATTTTTCGGTCACCAATCTCACTGATCCCAGTGGAGAAACTTCCGAATGTGAGCTACTGACCTTTGATCCCAAATGCGATAAACCTATTTTGCAGACCCATCTTCCCATTACCCCTTTTTACCTTCTCAAGGTAGATAACCCTTCTAATCAGTCTTCCACCCAGCTGGAAGATCTGCTGCTAGTTGAGGATAATAACACTATATGGATTCAATCTACCCAACATTCCGCTTCCACAACCTACAAAGCAGAGATGGAAATCATACACGATCCCGATAGCACCACCGAAACACTAAATAAAGTTACTGAAGCTTTGGAAAGGAGCCGAATTTCACATACACCCGCTACCGGACTAAATCTTGGAGAACAATTCAACACCAACTTGAAGTTACAATCCCATGTCGCACCTCCCGTATCCGCCCTACTCACCGACTTCGTCCTAGCTGCCATGCGGCCCTCTTCCATCATCTCTTCCTCCCAACCCGACTTGGATGGAACGAAGACTCAACTGCTTACCAAGCTCGAGTTGCAGCCTAAAAACGATACTGATCCTGCCATCGACCTTATCAACGAATCTAACCTTAGTATTAATAGCAAGCAAGTTTTTAATGACCTAGATGCCTTTAGACTCGGATTTAGAATCAAAATAGATAACGAATCTAGAGTTTAGTATAGAAGGGAATCGAAGTGGTAATTCATCAGAAGATTTTTTTCTTGGTTATTGACTATGGTAATAGCTTGAGTTTTTATAGGAGTTTTTTGGGTACTAAAATTTATAGATTCTAGATTTTTTTAATTTTTAGTAGTTGTTTTTTAAGCTTTTTTAATTTTTTGCTATCTCAAATAACTTAATTTATTCATCTTTTGTATAATAAATATTTTTAGAGGATGTTCCTAAATGCCTATAAGAAGTTTCAAAGCTTTTTGAATTTGAAAAGGAATTAGATTAGTAGGATTTTGTAAGGTTATGGTTGGCAAAGCCTGGTTCTGATTTTGAAAATAAAATTAGGGTGGAACTATAGCTTTGGATTTATGCTATCCTACCAATTAAAATGGTAGCTTTTAAAGTTATAGATTACTAAAAATTTGATACAGTTGAATATCTAATTGAAAGTATGTAGACTAGCATCTACAATTTAATATTAAAAAATGTTGATTATATAGGTAGTATAATATATCTAAGTTGGACTTATAGTTTATTTTTATAAATTTGGTAAAAAGTACTTATTTTTAATATTACTTTTTTTAAAGCTTAACAGTAGTATAAAATGTTACTCTAAATAAATCTAAAATTTAGTATTTAATTTGCCTAGAAAAAACTAATTTAAAAGTTTAAATTAGTTTCTCTTTTTTTAAGATACTAACTACTATTTTATTATATATAATTTAAAAATTAGAAAAAATAGAATTAGTTACATAAATAAAATAAATAAATTTTTATAAAAAATTAAGTTGTAGTTTTAAAATTATTTATTTTTAAAAGTTGTAAATATAATTAATCTAATAATAATTTTATTATTTAACTTTTATTACTATTTAATAAAATTAATAAATAATTTTTATTAAATCAATTAATTTAAAATATAGTAATTAAATTTTTTATAAACTTTAATAATAATTATTAAAAATTATATATATATATTAAAAAATTAGATTTAAAATAAGTATAACAATATTCAATTTAATTTAAGTAAATTATAAATATAAACTTAAATAGATTTAAATTTTTTAAATAATTTTTATTAATAAATATACTTCTAATATTTTTATAATATTATTTATACCTTTAATATTATAAATAATTAACTTTAAACTTTTCAAATATAATAGTTATATATTTTGAAATTTTAAAATTTTAAATGTTAACTTTATTTATTATATTTATTTAAATTTTTATAAAATAAATAAATAAACTTTATCAACTAATTTCTATTAGCTTTAAATATAGTTAGTTAAATATTAAAGTTTTTTTTCTTAGATTTTTAATTAAATTTTTTTTTAATTAATTACTTTTTTTTCTTAAAGTAGATTTTAATTTTTTAATTATTTTAAAAAGTAGTGTTTTTATTTAAATATAACTTATTATTAATTTTTATAATTTATTAGTTAAAAATAGTAATATAAATATAACTGATACTAATATAAAATAATATTTAAAAATTTTTTATATAATTTATTATATATAAAATATTAGCTTTTTTTATTCTTTAAAAAAATATTATAATTATAAGTTAAATAACTTGTTTTTAATTATATAATATTAGTTAAATATAAAGTTTTAATACCTTTTTTTAATATTACTATTTTATATATATATAAATTTATTTATAGTTATAATTTTTAATATTAAAATTATTTAAGTTTTTTTTACTTAAATTCTTATTATAAAATTAAATGCTAAATATATATATTTTTAAAATAATAAAGTATATTTTATTATTTAAAATTAAAATATATATATAACTATTATATTAATACTCTAAATTTTAATTTTTTTATTTTTATTTTTATTTTTAGTTAATTGTTTTTATATATTTTTAATTTTAACTTTTATTATTATTTAGATTAATTTTATATAAAAAATTAAAATAAAATATATCTAATTTTAAAAATATTTATAAACTATTCTTTTTTTACTAATAAGTTTACTACTATATAAATAGCTTTTTTACTTTATATTTTAAATTTAATTTAATTAAAAATTAGCTTTAAATATATAAAAAGATTTTAAAATAAAAAATTATAAATTATCTATTTTATTTTAAATATTTTATAAGCATTTAATATTATAAATAAATAATTTATATATTAGTAGTATAAATTTTTATTTATTATATATAAGCTTTAAAATTATATTATTTTTAAAATTTTTTAGCTAAGATTTTTTAATAAACTAAAAGTTATATAAAATTTATAACTAAAAAATAAAAGCATAATAATAAAATTAAGTTAAAATATTATAAATAAATAAAAATTTTAAGTAGTTAGTATATTTTAAATTTATTATTTTTAGTATTACTAACTTATTTTCTATTAATTTTTATAGGTTTTTCTAAATTATATATTTAAAATATTAAATTTTATAAAAATAAAATTTTATTTTTAAATTTTTCAAATAGTTAAAGTAGCTATTTAAGCTTCTTTTTAAATTTAAAAAATATTTATATAATAATAATTTAAAATAGTTTTAGTAAATAGTAAAAATATTAAATATAAAAGTAAAAAAAACTAAAGTAGTTTTAAAATAAGTATTTTTAAATTTTTTTAATAGTTTGTTTTTAATAATTATTTTAATTATTTTTAGATTTTTTAAATTAGTTTTATACTTATTAACCTTTTTAAAATTTAAAATATTTTTATAAAATAATAATATAGAAATAAAAATAAAATAAATAAAAAAATTACTTTTTACTAAATTAAAATTTGCTATTAATTGTTTTGATATTTTTTTTAAGCTTATTAAAATATTAAATTTGAAAAAGCTAAAAATAAATTAAAATAGCTAAAAATTAATATTTAAACTTATTATTTATACTTAACCTTTTTTAATTTATTAAAATGCTAAAATAACTTTATATTTAAATTAAAATTAAAACTAATTTAATTTAATATTATTAATTTCTATTAAATTTTTAATTTAAATATAAGTATATTAGCTTTATTTTACTTTTGAATTAAAAATAAGCATATTAGTTGATTATAAACTTAAATTAAAACTAAGTATTTTAGTTATTTATAAGCTTAAAGTAAAAGTTAGCATTTTAGTTTTAATATATAATTTATTTAAAATTAAGTATTTTAGTTTGATTATATTTTAAAGTATTAAAAAAATATCAAAATTATAATATAAATATAGTATAAAATTTTAAATAATAAACTAATAGTTTTATTTATAAAACTATAAGTAGCTTTTAAAAAATAAGATAGATAGTTTATATTAAAAATTAGAATATAAGCAAGTTTATAATAATTTATTATTATAAAAATAAATTAAACTACTTATAAAATTTTAAAAAAATACTATTATATTATTAATAAAATAATTAAATAATTTAAAAAATTTAAATAAAAAAATTAAAATAGTAAAGCTTTTTATTAAAATAACTTTTAATAAAAAAATATAGTAATAAAATTTATTAAGCTATTTATTATATTTAATTTTAAATTTTTAAAACTTTTTTTAAAGTTAAAAGTTAAAATTTTTATTTTTAATTTAAACTTAATTAATATTAAAAATTAATATAGAAAATTTTTTTTATTTATTTTTATAGCTTTATTATTACTTATTAAAAATAATAAATTAAGTATTATTTAATTATAATCTTTATACTTGTTTTAAATAATATGAATTAGTTATTTTTTTATTTATATTTATTTATAAAATTATAAGTAATAATATTTGTATTAAATTTTATACTTATAGCTATAAATATTAATATTTATAGCTTATTTATAAGTTTTTATATTATATTTTTTAACTGTAAATTTTTAATAAGAATTTTTTTTAATTAGTTAAATTTATTATTAATTTTTTAATAAATTTAGATAATATAAAACTTAATACTTAAAGCTAATATAACTTTTATAACTAGCAGTTATTTAATTAATAATTTATTATTTATAATTTTAATTAATAAAATAATAACTTAAATTATTTATAAAATAAAGTTAACTTTTTTAAAATATATTCTACTTTATTATAATTTAAATAGAATTACTATATTTTAATTTTTTTGCTTTATAAATATAATTTACTATTGATAAAGTAAATATGTAAACATTATTATTCTTTAATAAAATAAATGTAAATTGAAAATTTTTAGAAAATTAGATCTGTAGTTAAAAGTATAAAAAAACAACTATTAAATTAAAATAGAGTTTAATTAGATAAAAATACAATTTTAAAATTGTAAAACTTAATTTAGAAATAATTAAACTGTTTAATTATTAGTTCGTAGTATATGAAATAAAATGTATCCATTTACTTTATAACTATTACTTTTTAAAATGATATGTTTTTTAAAGAGGTGTATATATACTTTTTTAAAGATTAGAATATATTTTTGTTAAGGTAGTTTTTCAAACTTACTACAAATAAAGAAATTATTTAATCCTAAAAAACGTATAAATTGACATAAAGTTAAATTTATAACATAAATTAAATATTGTTAAGTTGACTTTACCAGATTGAGTTATAATTTAACTTTAAAAGTAGCTGCATAGCTAAAAGATTTAGGTACTTTGTCTCATTATTGATACGGTAGAAGTTGGAACACAAACAAAAAATTAAGTGAAAACGAATCGCATTAACGAATAAACGCAAGCTAAAAAGATTTTTTGATAAGAATAAAATGAGAATTATCAATTTGAAATAGAAATTAGAAACAGCTAAAAGTAGTAATTAAGAGAAATCGAAATTGACTGTATCAGTTATGCTAAAATCAGTAAGTAGAATAAGAAAATAAACGCTAAACTTAAAAGCATCATAGTTAACCAATAAAACTATAGAACTAATAGTTACCAATTAAATCTTGTAACAGCTTTAATTTCATTACCATTATTTCACTTCTTCAAGTTGTAATATTTCAGTTTATTTAAATATAATAATTGGTAACTGTGCCTTCTACTCATCTTCGCGCTTAAAACGGTCGGTTGTAATTGAGCACCAACGTTGCTCGATGGTTTAGCTGTACCTACACCGTGTACCGTACATAAATTAGTGAAACTACCCGTTAAAATAGTTCGATTTTAAACGAACCATAAAGTACTTTGAATAATTTCAATCGAATGACGTGATAAAAACTTGACTACCCTTAATCAAGTAAATCGCAAATTATTAGATGTTCTAAACCCCACACCAACGATATTAGAAAGTTAAAAAGTGAAGTTGTACAATAGTGATAAAAAGGTACCAATGAATGAAATCGAATAGAATAGCCAATGGATTGGTTGAAAGGTTACCAGATATTTAAATAGAGTTTTGTAGATCGTTGATAGCCTATTTAAACCGATCTCCTTTTAGTTCTTTTATAAACTTTCGATACATTTCTTGGCATTTTAATACACTTCACATATTCAATTTAATTTTGTTATCGAAGATGCCCACTTTAAAAAGTTTATTAAGCTTAAAGAAACCAAGTAGATTGGTAGCATCGGATAAAGATACGAGTACTAAGGAGGTAGAAAGGGTAGCTAGGGGAGGGTCGATGAAACTGAATGACAAAAACTACTGCATGTTGACTCAGTTTCACTCCACTTCCTCAGCTACTAAAACGTTGGTAGGGGTTTTAAAGGTAGGTCAAACATTACAATTCCAAAGTTTCGGGTCGGCACCTCAATTTTTACAGGAAGGTAAAAACGGTAGTAAAGGTGGGTTGGATTTAGTAGTAGAACTTAAAGATATAGTTGGTACCCATGCCGTCACTAGTGGGCTATTCTATCGGCACCATATAGTGTTGAAAGTGAAACGGAACGGTACGGTAGTACTCTACAAATTTGCCTTTTTAAAGAAGGGTGGTAGGGACCGATGTTATACTCAGATAGTTGAAACACAGACCCCCAGTTTGAAAAAGTTGTTCTACGACGACAATAGTTTACAGTTGACTAAGTTACATCAGTTAGCGAATCGTATCGATAATATTGAAGTTGGAGATACGGTAACAACGGGGTTGGACAGCAACAGTTCGAGCCCTACTATCCGTAAAAGTAAAGCGAATTCCAATTTGAATAGTAACGCCGACGACAGGTTAGAGATTATGTTTCAGGAGTCCATTACTCTCCCTACCACCACCACCCCTACCGAAGCAACTACGACACCGATCACTACCTCCTCACCTTCAGTTCAACCCAGTTTATCCAATCTCAAAAATTTAGGGAAAGCTAGTTTGGAAGCTACCACCACTCACTACTTAATCGAACTTCATGGTTTACCGACCCAGCATTACACCACTTTAACTCGAACTTTCTACCCAGTCCAAATCAAATCAAGTAGCAGTTTACAAAGATTAAGCCAATTTCTACCTATAAAAAAGGTACCCACCGCTCAAGCCCACTACTTCCAACTGGTTGTTCAAAATAAAGTTTACGATCTGGAAGAAACCTTGCTGACATGTCAGCCTACCAACTCTTTCTCCAGCTCCATTAAGTTTACAGCTTCAGATGGATTAAAGTTTATTCAAACTACCTATCGGTTCGACCCTTCGGATCGTAATGATGATAATAAGCTCAAGTGTAAATTGCGAATTGCTTTTACCAACGACGCTACCATCTCTAAAACGTTTTTAGCTACCCTCCTAACCTGTAAACTGGACCGTTTACCTAAAATCAATCCAACTGTCCCTGTAAGTAGACCTTTACCTACAACCCGGTTTACCTTTCCAACACGAACCGTGTCTTGTCCCGTACTTCCTACCTCCATCGCAGCTTCCAACGAGCCAACCCGTTTAAACTTCAATTCCAAATCGAACCTCGCTTCCACTTCGACTCAACTCTTAGTTAAAAAAACTAGAAACAATTGGAACGAACATCAATTCCACAAACTTACTTGTTTCACTTTGGGCACTTTACTGCTTCTAGTTTCCTTGTTCCTGTGGAGGCAAATTTCCAATTTAGAGCAGGAAGTTTTTGGGTTGTAACTGGTTTAAAGGTTCTAGCATATTCATGTATATAAATTTTAATTTTAGTTTTATTGTTACGGTTGGTTTTTTATTGGAATTATTTTTTCATATAGTTGCTAAAAGGTTACATCACTGTACAGCTGGCTACCTAAACATAGCTAATACGCTTCTTTTGGATGTACTGGATTCCATCCGAACAACTTAAACCAATTCAACGAAATAGCGATAAGTTTGTTTAAAACTATATATACATATATATCCATTTCTATTGCAATGCTTAATTTCATATGTAAAGTATTTAAAAAACTGATTGGTTTCGGATAAATTATACCGAAAATTTAAGTTGTTCAAGTAGGATCTACTACTTCCAAAAGTAACACTTGCAGTCGATTTTTATATGCAATCGTTACATAATCCTTTTTATTAAGTTTAATGATAAAGGTTGCTTATTTCATTAAAAAATTAAAAATATATATTAACCTACTGTATTTACATCATACTATGCTAATAAAATAAAAAGGGTTCTGAGTCTATAATTTAATATAATTGATACCTTTTTAAACAGGGCATATTTCAATATTAAAAAAATTATAGAATAAAATAAAAATTTAAAGTATTAAGTCTAGTACAATTATAATAATACTTCAAAGCTCAAGCCTCTTACTTTTTTTAATCAATTTATCAAACTACAGTACTAAATATACATTTTTGTAAAAGTATATTTATATTTTGTTCATTGCTAATTTTAAAAAACTAAATAAACAAACTTTTAATAAATTTAAATAGTAGTTTTTTTATTATTTTTTTTTAAATTTTAAAAAATATAAAAGTTCAAGTATTTACACTTATTATTAAAATAAATTAAATCATAAGAAAGCTTAAAATTACAAAGAAAATTAAAATAGCTTAAAAAGAGAAAATAAGGAGAAAAAAGAGAAAAAAAAACATATTAAAAAACTTAGTAGCTTAGAAAAGTCTAAAGTTAAAATATAATTAATAAAATAATTAAATGTATTTAAAAAAATAGCTTATAAAGTAGCTAACTCTCTTAAAGTAAAAGGATATAAGCTAGAAAAAATAGAGCTTTTACTTTTACTGCAAAATAAGAGGTAAAAAAGCTAGCTAAAAAGAGAAAAAAAGTACTTTAAAACTAAATATTAATATATATATATATAAATATACTACTATAGCTTTTATAATAAAGCTAATTAAAAGAAATAAAAACTTAATAAAACTAATAACTAAGTATTATATATATATATAAAGGATGAAAAAATTTAGAATATAAAATATTTATTAATAATATATAGTAAATCATTAATAAGTATAAATATATGAAAATAATAACAAATAAGCTTTTAAAATTTAGAGTAAAAAAATATTTTAGATATTACTATTAAAAAAGCAAACTAGTAATAATAAATTTATAAATAAAAAAAGTTATTTAGTAAATTTTTTATTTAAAAAGTTTAATATATAAAAGGTATTAAATAGTAAAGTTAGCTAAATAAATAAAAAACTATATTATAAAAGTAAAAAAGTAACTAAAATAGCTAATTTAACTTTATTATTAAAGATAAAATCTTAAAGCTTCTAAAAAATAAAAATAAAAGTAAGCTTAGCAATTATAAAAGTTTATATAAAATTTATATAATATTTTAAAAAGCTTATTAAATTTTTAAATAATAAATTTTAAAAAATATATTAAGTTATTTAATCTATATTAATTATAAACTTTGAAATATAAATAAAATATATTTTATTATAACTATTTTTAATTATAAAAAATAATAATTTTAATAATTATTAAAGCTAGTATAAAAATATTAAAAATAAAGTATTTTTAATAAATTATATTAAAATATATAAAAATTATAATAAAAACTAGAAATAAGCTATTATAGTCTTATTAAATAGCTTAAAATTAGTATTATTAAAAATAATTAAATAATAGTTAGTAAAAAAATAAATAGTTTTTTTATATAGTAAGTATAAATAAGCAGTATTTTTTTAGAAAATAAATTATTAAATTAATTTTTTAAAATTTTAATAAAAAGTTTAAAAAAGTATTAAAAAGTATATAAAAAATTTAAATATTTAAAAAATAAAGTAAAAAGTATTTAAATAAAGCTTAATATTAATCTATAATAAAAAAGTTTAAAAAGTAAAAGTAATATATTTAAAATTAAAAGTTATAAAAATTTACTTAGTTTGCTATAATTTATTTTTAGCTAAAAGAAAAACTTAAAACTTTTAAAATTAACTAAATTAAAAAAAAAGTAAATAACTAATATTAAAGTAATAAATATACTAAATAATATTTAAAATTAATTTAAAAAACTTTTACAAATAAAGTTTTTAAGTAAAAAAAATTAGTTAAAAAGCTAAATAATAATTAAAATAAATAAAAAGTTTTTTTATTTATAAAATTTTTAAGTTTAAAAACTTATTAAAATAGTAAATAATATTATTATTAGAAAAATAAAGTAAATTTAAATTAAATAATTAAAAAGATTATTTTAAAAAATATATTAATTTTAATAATTAATAATATATTTTTAAATAATAATATTTTATTTACTATTATATTTTCTACTTTTATTTTTAAATTTATTAATATATATATAATTAATAATTTTATAAAGTAAAACTATAAATTTATATTTAATTTATTTTATTTAGTAATTTAATAAGTTATTTACTTAATAATTATTCTTATTATTTTTATTTTTATATTTTTTTAGCTTATTTTATTATTTTTTTTCTTTAATAGTATATTATAAAAATGTATAAAATTTTATTTTAACAACTTTATATAATTAATTTCAAATATTTAATAAAAATTTTAAACAATGAAGTATTTTTTATTTTATTATTTTTATTTAAAAACTTTTTAAATTTATTATTTATAAATAAGTTTAGTATAGCTATAAGTATTAATTTTTAAAAAAACTTTATAACTTAAACTTTTAATATAATTATAATTACTAATAATTCAAAATTTAATTAAATTATTTTCAATATTCTTAAAACTAGTTATTAAAATTACTACTACTTTATAATAGTAAAGTATTTATATTTATTTTATTTTTTATTTTTATTTTTATTTTTCTATTTTTTTAAAAATATAAAAACTATTTAAAATTATAGATATTCTTATTTTTTTTAAAATTCTATATATTAAATTTAGTTATTTTATTATTATTAGATAGTTTGTAATTTTTATAACTAGTACTTTATATAATTTTAATTATATATATATTTATTTTGATTTTACTATTAAATTACTACTAATTTTACTTACTTATATTACTTACATTATTTATATTATTTGTTAAGTTTTTAAATTTATTGCTATAATATTTAATAATAATAATAAACTTACTTTATTACTATTTACTAACTTTTTATATAAATACTTATATTTATAGCTATTTATACATTATAGTATTTTATACTTTATTATATAATACTTACTAATAATATTATTTTACTTTTACTATTTTAAAAAAATATTTTAATATATAAATATTAGTTAAATAAGTTTATTTAACTTATATTATTATTATAATACTTTGCTATTATTATAAATAAATAGCTTTATTTTTTATTTTAGTAAGGTTTTATATTTTGATTTTTTTACTTTATTTTTATTATTACTTATTTATTATAGCTTATTTATTTATTATATTTATTTACTTATTGTTATTTATTTTTATTTTTTATTTTCTTTTTTTTACTATTTATTATTAAGTTTTTAAGGAGTATTATTAGCTATTTTTCTAAATAGCTTTTTAATTTTATATATATTAATTTAAAAGTATAATTAATAATTAGATTAAATATTAGAATTTTAGATTTATTATTTATTAGGCAAAAAATAATTATTAAAGAAAATATTTTTAATATAATAATTTTTAATTAAATTTTTACTATAAATAATAGAAAATTTATAATTAGTATAAATTAATAATTTAATAGCTAATTATTTTTTTAATTTATAAAATAAAAATAAAGTAAAAAAATAATAAAAAATAAAGTAAAAAATAAAATTATATTATAAAAATATTTAATTAAAAGCTAAAATTTTAAATAAATATTTTTATAATATAAATCTTATTTTAAAAAGTTATTAATAATTAATCTTATTAACTGGTTAATATATTATTTATATTTTATATTTAGCTATAAGTTATTAAATATTTATTAAATAAACTTTATAAAAATTAAATAATAAAATATAAAATAGATATTTATAAAAAAATTAATAACTTAATAGCTAAAAAAACATATAGCTACTTATATATTATTTAAACTAAAAATAATAAGTAAAAAATTCTTTATTATATTTTATTAAAAACTTACTAGTTACTAAATTTAGAAAAAAATGAAAAGCTTTACTTAAATAATTATAAAAATTAATTATATAAAGATATATAATAATAGTTAAATAAATAAATATATATAAATAGCTATATTAAAAAAGTAAAGTTATAATAAAGTTATTATAGTTAATAATATTAAACTTAAAAAGAAAAATATATAAAAAGTATAAAATAGCTATAATAGTTTTTTTATAAAAAAGTTAAATAGCTAAAAATTTATAAAAATATATAATTAGATAAAAAAAATAAAACTATTAGTTTAAAGAAATTATTTAAAATAAATAAACTTTTAATAAGAAAAGTATTTAAAATTTATAGCTTTAAGTAAAAAAAAAAGCTTAAAAATATACATTATAATTTTTATATTTAAGCTAAATATTAAACTATATATTTTTATAAGTTATTTTATAATTTTACTTATTAAATTATATAGTTTTTAAATTTTTTTAGTTATAATATATATTTATAAAAAAAATATAATATTAAAAATAAATTAATAATAATAAAATATAAAACTTAAAGAAAATATATATAATTTAAACTTTTTTAAAACAAATTTTTCTTTTAATTTATAATAAAAAAGTGTATAGCTTTATTAATAAATTTTATATTAACTTTAAATATAACTAAACTATAAAAAAATGCTATAAATATTTTAGAAAATATATAATATTAAATAAATATTAAAATTACTAACTAAATAACTTTATTTTTAATAAAGTTATAAATAAAATTTTAGTTTTAAATAAAAATAAGTAATATTTAGAATTTTAAGTATTATTATAATTTATTATAAAAAAATTATTAATAAAAAAATTAATTAATAAAAGTAAAGCTACTAACTTAATTATAAAAATAATATAATTTTATTATTAAATAAATATAAAAAGTAATAATATTATATTATAAATATAAAATAAATAATAGTTAAATAATAAACTTTAATCTTATATTAAAAGTAGACTTAACTTATAATAATTTTAAAGTTTTTATTAAAAATAATAAGTAAGCTAATTTTATAAACTTAGTAATAAAAAGTTAATTTAAGGTTAGTTAATTAAAAAAATGAAAATAAAATAAAAACAAGTAATTTTTACTTAAAATTAATAGATTAAATTAAAACTATATTACTTATTAGTTTATTTATTAAATAAGCTACTTAAATATTATAAATAAAGAAAAAAATTATAAAACTTACTTAAAAATATTTTTTTCTTAATTTTTTTAATTATAAAATCATTTATTTTCAATACAAATGCAATAAAATAATATTATAATTTACTATTTTTATTTTAAATAAATTAGCAATATTTTTCAAAAATCTGTTTTATTTGTTATTATTGCAATTTTTACAAGTTTTATAAAGTGTTTACAAAAAGTTTGATATTAAGTAAGCTGGTAAAATCTTAAAATTAATTAAATTAAATATTTTTATTTAATAATCAAATAAAAAGCCAGCTAGTAACTAAAAAAGGCTATAATTTAACTTTATTAAAAACAGTGTATTTTTTTGTAACCTTAATTTTCCAATACTAAGAATTAGTAATTAATAGAGTATGTCAGGTAGTTGAACTATGCTTTTGAATTATTAAACACATTTTTTATATTCTGTATTTTGACTTATTTATAACAGATTTAACTAATTAGCTTTATGATTATATTATCTTATCTTATTTTACCAAAATTCTTAACAAAATAAATAATATAATAAAAATGAAAAATTTGTTGCATTTGAATTTAAAATGGGGAGAATTTATTATTAATGTTTTAAATATGTACTGACCTACTTGTTTGAAATTATAAAGATAAGTTATGTTAAATATCATAAATTAATATACAATCTTATATACTAAATTATTATCAAAATATAAGTCATTTTTAACATTAAAACTTGAGAAGGTGCAAAATACAATAATTGCTCCCTGATAACTACGACCAAACCTGATGGATCCAGCCTTTAAGGTCAAGCACTATGGATTTACTACGTATTACAAACTGGTGTTGAGTCAGCATAGCTTTCGGGGTTGGACGAGCTTTGGAATCTTTGATAAGGCACTTGTCTACAAAATCTATACATTCTGGACTAAATCCCATCTCAGGATTTAAGGTTGGTGCCGGCATACGTACAATGTAGTCCAACAATTCAATTATAGCTAAAGGAGGTTCGTTTGGTCCAGGGAATGGAAAACGCCCATTAGCTAATTCATGGATAGTCAACCCTAATGACCATACATCCGATTGAACAGCATATCCATACCCTTGAATTCTTTCGGGCTAAAATAAAATAAATAAATAAAATATGTGACTAATTACCGCCATGTAGTAAGAAGTACCAACAAAAGTAGATGCTATAGAATCTACCAATTCTCCACTCACACCGAAATCACATAGTTTAATTTGACCTTCCGAAGTTACCAGTATATTACTAGGCTTAACATCTCTATGTATGATTTTATGATCATGTAAATAAACAAGTCCTTCCAAAACCTGAAATAAACAATTATTACTAGAAAGCCAACTAAATTACCGCTTCAGAAACTTTTCCCAGTATCCCTTCTCCAATTTTACCATTAAGCTGCTCGATCCGTTTGTTAATAGCATCCAAAGAACCACCTTGAGCATATTCAAGACACATAGCAATTGTTGTATCTTCTTCATCAAAGAAAGCGCCAAAAAATGAAACTATATATGGACTATGACAACTTTGAAGGAAAGAAAGCTCTCTTATAATTTGTCTATGGATTTTCGGATCAGGATCTGCTGGTACTGACTAAACATTTGAATTAAAATACTAATAAATACAATATTTTACTTTTCGAGCCATAATAGTTCCAGTAGGTATATGCCTAACTTTACATACAGTACCGGACGCTCCTTCTCCTAGCCTCTCAATTGTTTCCACAGTACTGGTCGATAGCTCTAATTTTGCATTGGCATTTAAATAAGGGGAGTAGTCAACAGGGGCATGAGCTTTCAAGTTTGAAATCGACTGAATTTCGATGGAAGGATCGTTCCCATCTAGTTGGGGGGTTATCATCAAATTTCCCGCATTACGCTGTAGTTTATTCTTTTTTGGGCGTAAAGATGTAGCGTTGGACCTTGATAATGAAGCCATTTTACTAAACCATAAATCAGTTTGACATTCACTAAATTTAAGTATTAACAGACGGCCTAATTAATTGCCTTGTTAATTGGCTAATATTTGGCGTTATCCAAAAAAGTAGCTAATTAGTATTTTCTGTAAACAAAAAATTGGCTTATTCTTAAAAATTTATGGGTTCCAAACTATCTCTCACTTTGGAATCAATAAGAACAATAAGCATAATTAGCAATAGAAAAACAAAATTTTAACTATTAATAGAGATTTATTGAGGGTAAATAATGTGCTTGTAGAATCTAGTTATAAATCCTTTTGCGAACACACTATAAGAGTATTCTCCAAATATTTAAAGACAAAACTAAAAAGAATTGATATATCAAGTTTTAGAGGTAAAAATAGCTTCGTAAATTAAAATTAGTAGTTAATAGCTAAAAGTATATGCTAAAGAAATTCTTTTGGAATATATTAAAAAGTTGTCTACTACTTAGAGTACTTGGATAATCTAGTTTTTGGAACAATAAGACAGAAAGTAAATTTAGAGAAGATAATGAATTTTGCTTTTATAGTTAATCTTAAATAAATTATTGTAGCTATTGAATGTGAAGAAGGTAAATTCTATGCTTGAATTTTAAATTTAGCTAAAGAAATGAGAATATAAGAAGATATAAGCTTGCAAAAGATATTTGTAGTAGAAAAAGTAAAAACTCAAGTATAATGTAAAGGTAGTATACCATTTTTAAAATACAAATGTGATGGAATCCCTTTCAAAATATACTCAGATAAAGTTAATACAAGATCAAAACTTTAAAAACAGTTTAGGTTATCCTGGTTTGAACATCTCTGCATAAATTTAAGGTTTAAACAACGTAAGTAACCATTGTAGGTATCTATGGTAATCAATAAAACAGCCACGCAAATTCAACTTGAGAATGACCTATTTGCTCAGATGCAGCAGTATAAACATTATATAGAGGTTGAAACTGAATTTATTAAAAGAGCAAGAAATAATGCGAATAAAATTTTAGGATTTAGTAAATTAAGTAATTTTTCAAGTCCTATTTTTAGACTAATGTATTTATAAGGCTACTGATTATCTTTAAAATAAACGCTCGGAGCTAAATTTTAACGTTCATCAGGGAACTCACAAATTTTTAAAAGCTTAGATTAATAAGAAAAGTATTAAATAATAATGTTATAGAGGATAATTAACTAGCATAGAAACAAACTATTAGAATTTTCGATTACATTATTAAGTTAATGTTAAGTGTATTAAGCTTTTAATTCTAATCAATCAAAGGTTTTATACTATTAGATACAAGATCAAAATTAATTTAATCATAAAGTTATTATTTCTTTTTTAAAGTTAATTTAAATCAAGAATTAAATAGGCTTATTATATTTTCCTTTCATTACTACTTCTAGCCCAATTTACTTGTCACATTAGGCTTTTTGAATAAGTAATATAAGTAGTATAAAATGAATATTTCACTAAATTAGCATAAATTATAGTTACTAGCAGCAGCTACAAAGCTTTTTTGATAAAAATTTATAGTTAACTTATCAAATATAGATATTAAAAAATTGTTCACTTTTAAATATATTTTATTAATAATATTAATTCAAATAAAACATATTACAAAAAAGTATTAGTAGTTTTAAATATGCAGTTAGCTACTTTTATAAATAGCTGATTTTGATTTTAAATACAAAATAAAAAAGTATTTACTTAATAAATTGAGTAACTATTAAATAAATATATATACTATATTAAGCTTCTTATATATCAAAAGTTATTAATAAAATAAAATTTTAAAAAAGTAAATATACTACAAAGTAGCATATTACTTTCCTTAATACTGCTTTTTTTTAAAATTAAATATATTGAATTATACTTAAAATTAAAAAAAATTAAATAATAAAAGTTATTTATTTTTATAAAGTAGGTTTAATAGTTATTTGTAAGCTTTATTAGTATAAATATATTAGTAATTATATAAAGTATATCTTTATAAAGCTAAATAAGAATAATTTAATTAATAATTTATTGGCATATTTTTTTTACTAATTTAAATAGATAAACTATAATTTTTATAATAAAGCTTTTAAATATTTTTAATTAAATTAAAGTTTTAAGTAATTTTATATTATATATAAAACTAGTTTAAAAACTAATAATATTAATTTATATATAAAGTATATAAGTTTAAATATAATTTTTAAAAATAAAGGCTATATAGAAAAAAACAATATATATTATATATAGTTATATATTAAGGTAAACTTTTTTTTTAAAAACTTTAAAAAAACTTATAGTAAATTTTTTAAATAAATAAATAAATATATATTAAATATATTTTTTAAGTTATTTTAATACTAAAAATTATAATTAGCTATACTATTAACTAATTAAAGTATATAGCTTTAAATATTATAATTTTAATTAAGCAAATATATATATTATTTTAATTTATATATTAGAAAAATTTTAGTAATTTATTTATTAAACTTATATTTATTTTTAAAGAAAGTTTATAAAAATTTAAATAATAATATTTATATATTTAGTTTAAAAGCTTTATTTTAAAATAGTTTTAATAATGCTTTAAATATTATATAAAGTTTAATATTTATTTATTTTAAATTTTATTTAATTTTAAAATTAATTAATTATTTTTAATTATATTGAAAATAAATAAATATAATATTTTATATATTTTTTTAAGCTATATTTTTTTTAAAGTTTAAATTAAATTTATTTTATTATTTAAAGTATATTAAACTTTTATATTTACTAGGTTAAAATTTAAAGCTATATTTTATATAAGTAAAGTTTTTTAATTATATATTTATTTAGTTTATTTACTAATATACTTATATAATAAATATATTAGTATTATTTAGTAAATTATATATTTTTATTTGTAAAATATAGCTTTAAAAAGATAGTAACAATTTTATATTTATATAAAAATAAAACTACAATAATAAAATTTTAATATTTATAGTTTAAAGATTTATTTTAAATATAGTTAAGCTATAAAACTCTTATATAACAGTTTTATAAATTAGTATTACTTTTTAATATATATATAATATAAACTTTAATATTTTATACTTTAAGCTAAAACTAAATTATTATAGCTAATATATTGAACTTAAATACTTATTACTCTAATTTTATATTAATTTTAATTTTTTAATAGTATTAAAACCTTAATATAAATTAATATATTTTATTAAAAATTAATTAATATAGCTTTACTATTGAAGCAAATTTTTATTTAAAATAATTAAATTATATAATTACTTTTTATTGATAAAAGCTTACTTTTAGAATACTTTATAAATAAAATAGCTTTACTATTATTATAATAGTATATTTTTCTATTAGATAATTTGCTAGTAAGTTAATATTTCTTTAAAACAATATTTACTATATATTTACCTTTAAATAATTTTTAAAGTAAACTACCTATCTTATTTCTTAAAGCTTAATTAATATTTTTTTAAATAAACTATTAAATAAACTATTATAATACATTTTTTTACTTTAAATAAAATTTTATATATTTTGTTTTATATTATTAGTATAATAAATTTCTGAAATATTAAAGTATAATTAAACTAAAATACTTAACTCTAACTTAATTATATATTAAAAAATATATATTTACTTTTAAATTAAGTTTATAAGTAATTAAAATACTTTTTTTTATCTAAGTATTATAAAAAACTAAGATATTATTTTTTATTTAAATCTTCAAACCAATTACTTAATAAAAATATAAAAATAAATTTAATTATAATATAGTTATATAATTATTAGCTATTTAAAAAAAATTAAAGTATAGCTTTAAATATTAAATATGTAAGTTTGTAATTAGTTAAAATAAACTGCAAAATTATAATATTTTAAGACTAAAACTTTAAAATACTATTTTAAAACCTAAAATAGCTTAAATATTAACTTAATTTAGCTAATAAAATAAAGTAAGTTTAGTTTAATTTTAATACTTTTAAAAATGCCTTTTTTTAAATTATATATTTTTTTTACTATATATATAAATTTAAATATAACTAAATTTAAATACTTTTTAAAGCTAATAAAGTATAAAGGTTTTATTTTATATTATAAAATATTATTAAATTTATTTAAAAATAAAAATTAATATAATTTAAAGATAAAGCTAAACTAAAAATATATTTATTATATAATATATATATATTTCTATTTAATTTAATTTTTAAATTTAATTATATAAATAAAATAGTTTTAAAATTATAAAGTTAATTTTAAAAGTATAAAAACTTATATTTAATATATATAAAATAATTTTAATATTAATTTTTTTATAATATAGTTATAAATATATAATTTATTAAATTAGTTTTATAATCTATTATTTAAAAAAAGTCTAAAAATGTTAAAAAAATATTTATAAAAATTATACTTTAATTAATTTATATAAAAAAAATTTATAAATATTAAATTTTATATATAAATTTTATATATATATTAACTTAGCTATTAAAAATAAAAATCTTATAATATAATAATTTGTTACAATTAATTTAATAATATTAAAATTATATAAAGTTATAAAAATAAATACTAAATAGTAGCTATAATAATTTTATTATTAAATATTAGTTTTTATAATAAAAATTAAAAAACAAATACTTTTTAATTAATTCTTAAACTTTAACTTATTTAATATTATTAAAAACTTAATTTATTAAAATTTTTATATATTAACTAAAATACTTACTTTTATTTTTACTTAAAGCTAATAGCTAATATATTAATTTAAACAAAAATTTTATAATAAAATTTATTTATATTAAAAAAGTAAATATTTTTATAAAATTAAAAAAATTATAATTAATTATAAATCTAAATTTAAAAAAATATAAAACTACTTTTTTTTTAATTTTATTATTATTAGCTTTTATTATTTATTTATAATATTTAAAGTTTTTTTTTTAAATAAAATAGATTAAAAACACTGCTAAAATAGGTAAAAAAATTAAAAATAACTAAAAAATAAAAAAAGTTCTTTATTAATAAAATAATAAAAGTAGTAAAATAAAATAAAAATCTTTAAAAATGTATTTTTACATTTTTTTACAATATTTATAGCTTTGTTTTAAATATTTTTAGTATTTTCTAACTAAATTTTTAGCTAACATTTTTTTATCTTTAAAAAATTTTAAAATATTAAGTTTTTTATAGTTTATTTTATTTATTTATTAACTTTATTTTAAATTATATAATTTTTAACTTTTTTAATTAAACTAAAAACTATTTAAATTTATAATTTTATAACTTTCAGCTTTTATTAAAAGTTATAATACTATAGTATTTTAAAACTTAAATTTATTACTTATATTAATTTAAATAAAGTATAGTTTAATTAAATATATATTAAAAATATATATAATTTATATTAATATTATTTAAATAATTATATTTTTTTTAAAAAGTTAATATATTAATAAAAAAATAAGTAAATAATTTTTTTAACTACTTATTTTTAATTTTAATTTTAATTAAGGTTATTTATTAAATATATTAGATTTTATAAGTATATAAGATTAATTATTTTTAAAGATTAATTATTATTAAAAGACTAAAATTTAATTAAAACTTAAAAAAGTAAAAATAAATAAATAAATAAATAAATACTTAGTATTTTTACTATATATTTTAATTTTAAAACTATTTATATTAAAATATAATAATTTATAACTTTTTTTAAATAAAAGCTTTTATACTTTAATAAAATTAAAGTTATATAAAAAACTTAACTATATAGAAAATTAAAAAAGTATAGCTGAATTAAAATTTTTAAAAGCTTGTTTAGATTTTTTAAAGTATAGAAAAGTATATTATTTTATATTAATATTAATTAATTATTAGCTTTATAGTTATTTTTTTTAAATAGTATATAAAATAATAGTATAAATAATTAAGTTAATATTCAGCTTAGTAAAATATATAGTTTTAAAGCTATTATTAGTAATAGCACTTTAAATATTCAAAGCTTAGTTTTGGATACTATTTTTAAAGCTATTTTATTTACTATTATTTTTAGCATAAGTTAGATTAAAGTATTTTAAATTATTATATATATATATATAAAATTAGACTTTTATATATACTTAAAGCTTATTACAACTTTATTTAACTAAATTATACAATTTTAGCTAACAGTAATTTATTTTTTTTTGCTTATTATATTAGAAAAAACAGTTTTCTACTAAATTAATAATAGTTTTATTTTGAAAAATTAATAAGTTTAGATATTTTACAATTTTTCAAAAAAATTTAAGCTAAACTATCTAAAAGTTACAAATAAAATATAAAGTTTAAATATATTTTTATTCTTAAAAAAGTATAAATATATATATTATCAATATAATACTTAAGTTTAGCACTTTAAATATTAGTAACTCTACTTTAGTTATTATTTTTATTAATATTTTTACTATAATTTATTATAATACTATACTAATTTACTATTAAATTATTTATATCAAAATATTAACACTTTAAAAAAAACTTATAACTATTTAAATAGTACTAGTATAAGCTATATATTTAGTATTTTATAGTAAAAATAAGCTTATATATTAGAGCATTAATAAAATTATACAAAAATATTTTTTTATAATAATTATTTTATTTTAATTTTTAAAATTAGCTATATTAAAAAGTAGCTAATTATATAAATAAATAAATAAAATACTTTAAAGTTTGTATATTACTTTAACTAAATTAGCTATATTACTAAAGCTAAAAATTTAAATACTTAATTATATATTTTTAAATAAATAAATATACTTAAAATTATTGAAATTTAAGAATTTTAAATATATATTAAAATATAAATAAAAAAACCTTTTACTTTGTTATTAAAAGCTATATATATTTATAATATTACTAGCATCTTTTTAACACTTTTTACAGTAATTTAAACTATATAAATATTTAGAACTCTTAAATTATAAAGAATTCAAATATATAAATGTTTTGTATATTTGTAATTTTTAAAAAAGTTTTTAATAGAAATAAACTGAACAAATTATAAATACATTTGTACAAATTTTTATCTACTACTATAACAAAATTTTACTGGATATTTGAATTTTAAAGTGAATAAAATAATAATTATTAAAATGTATTCAATTTACTTTATTAGATTTTAAAGCTTAACTTTTATTATAAAGCAAAATTATTATAAAATTTAGTTAAATAATTTAAGTTTATTGCTAAAATTTATATCATTAAAAATAAAATTTTATAATTATAGTTCTTGAATTTGATTAAATCAACTTAAGCTTATATATATAGTTAATTGTATATATCTATTAAAATATGCTTCTTAGACATAATATATATTATTATTGCTATAATTATAGTAAGTTGTTATAAAATTTATAATCTAGTAATTCAATTCTGAACATTTATATTCATTCTTTTAAAAAAAAATAAAAGAAATGTTCTTTAAATACAACATGCCAAATAGGGTTAATTTCCCTACAAAGTAAAGATTATTTAATCTAATAATGAAATATATATTCATGCATGCAAGAGGTTCTAAGTAAAAGTAATATATGTTGTAAAATACTACCTGTAAATTAAAATAATGTTACATGTTCTAAATTATTGCTTTTAATTTTTATTACCTCGAAAAGTGACTTTAAATTACTTAATTCGAAGCTAATAAACTCATATTTTAAGAATTATAAAAATTGGAAATCAATTAGATACCTATTTTCAATGTTTATACAAAACGAATTTATTAATTTCAAAAGTGTATAATTAAGTCTTAATAAGCAGCATTTCTAGATGTACTATAATTTCTGCCTAATAATGTAGTGGAAGCTTCCATCAAAGCATGTAGATCTGAACCATCAACCCTATCATCTACATCTTTACTTTTCCAATCTTCTTGTTGCGCTTCCGGTATAAGCTTAGCTATAGCTACCAACAACTGCTTCTCTATAAAAAATAAGGTTAAAAATAGATACTAGTTTAAATTTCAATTACTTGACATAATGTCTTCTCTTGCATAAAACCCATTGGATAAAGTTAAGTTGACTTTAACTCTACCAAAATTAAAAAAATCTTTAGGATGCCTTTTAGCTGGCTAAATTAGAAATAAAAAAGTTAGCTTTAAAAACAAAGAGTTTATTACTTCGAAGCCTATTTCTAAATTTAATTTTCTAACTGCTAACAGTACGTGTAAGGAAGTTACATCCTTCGAAGCTAAAGATTGATTTACTTTACGTCCTCCCCCGCTTGTATAAAAAGGCTGTGATTTTTCGAAGTAGATAGGGTATACCGTTATCCAGCTAAATAATAAAAAATAAAATATCAGTTTAAATTTACTTATTTTAAAGTTGTATCATATACTTTTTCGTTTCTGAATTATCTTCTGACACTATCTTCATCTTTGAAAAGTTATGGTTTAAGTTTGAAAAATCATCTTGAGCAACAATTGGTAATGGAAAATCCATATCATCTACATCATCAGCATTCATCTTGTGTTTATTTGTGAAAACTTCTTAAAGTTGAGCTTGTATTAAGAAATCATATTTCGATTTTCTTAATTTTTAAAAACCCGAAATTGTTTCGGGAATTAAAGCATCTAAAAGTTAGATCCAGTCTAGCTAACCAGTGGTTTTTTAGACCGACGTTTCTGTATAAACTTGTTTAAGTTGGTTGTTCTAGAGTTTAATAGTTGTTAAAGTGATAATTTTATCCAGTTAGGCATATATAGGTACATCAGCATTTAATTATCTATAGGTGTGTACTGGCATAAACATACAATTTTGAGCTTAATAAAGCTAAAGGAGTATATCTTGGATAATGTCTCAAAACTTATAGCGAATAAAAGCCAAGAACTTTACCTTTATGTTTGCATAATCTAGTAGTAAGTTAATAAAATGGCTATATCTAAACTGACTTCTAAGTTATATGCTTATCTGAATTCGATAAAATCCACTATAATATTACATAGCTTTCAAATAAATCCGACTTAACTAAATTTTGCAAATATTGCATTTTTCTTGTTAACTTTAATATAAGACAAAATGTGGCCACTGAATTTTTTTGTGTAACATTTTCTAAAAAAACGAGGGTACTCTTTTTTTACTTTTTATTTTTAGATAATAAGTTTATCAATTATTAGAATTCATAAAAAGATATAACTTCTTTGAAAACTTCAAAAAAATGATATTTTGCAAATTATTAAGGATAGACACTTTTATATTAAATTTTTAAGCAGTAACTATAGTAAAAAGGGGATAATGATAATAAAATAATAACAAAGATATAGGTAGGAAAATGGCTATTGAAAATAAAATTATTAGGCTAAAGAATTTTGAAATTTTTATTAGTTTAAACTATTAAAAATTAATATTTTTTTAAGCATTGTGATAATTAGAATTAAATAAGCTTATTTGAATAAATTTTCTATAATAAGACTTTTTATCAACATCTTTATATTATTTATATTTATATAATATAGCAAGTAAAGCTTTTATAAACCAATATTTAATAATTGTCTTATCTAATATATAAAAATTTCTTTTTTAAAAATTTTTTAGTTAAATTTGTTAAACTACTTTTAGTCAAAAATCAGGTAATATTAGCTTAAAATAAAATTAAACTTTTTTCTTTTAATTATTTAATATAATACTAAAAATAAAATTATATTAATTTTAAGTATTTTTATAAAAAACAGTAATAAATTTTATTAATTAGTTAATTTAGAAACAAGTATATTAGCTTTATTATGCTTTTAAATTAATGGTAATTACTTTAATTTTTTATAAACTTAAGTTTATAAATAAGCATTTTAATTAATTATAGATTTAAATTAAGAGTAAGCAATTTAGATAAATATGAACTTAAAGTAAGAGTAAGTATTTTAATTTTAACATATAATTAAATTAAAGTTAAATATTTTAGCTTAGTTATACTTTAAAATATTAAAATATATAAAAACAATAATAAATATAAAGTATAAAAATTTTATTTAAAGCAAAAAAGTATTTATATAATATATTGATGATTTTTTTATAAAAGTATTAAATAAGTTATAAAAAATTAAATAAGTAGTTTATTTTAAAAATTATTAAATAGATAAACTTATAGCTAATATTATCTTAAAAGCAAATTAAGATACTAATAAACTATTTAAAAAAATATTATACTATTTTATTAAATATAAAATAATTATAGTTTTAAAATATTTTAAATATAAAGTTATATTAATAATAAAAACATTAATTAATTAAAAGGTTTTAAATTAATGCCTATTTAGATAATAAAACTAAATTTTAAATTTAAAAAAAAATTATTTTAGCTTAATTATATAATTTAAAAAAAAATTAATGCAATATTAAAATAATAAATATTTAAGCCTAATATATTAGCTAAAATATTATAATTTTAGTTTAAAATATAGTATATTTAAAATTATAATATAAATATATTTATTTTAAAATAAAATTAGTTTTTTTTTAAATCTTAAATAATAATAAAACTTAAAAAATATTAGTAAAAAAAGTGCTTAAACTAAAATAAAATAAATAAAGTAAAATAAATATATTATTTTTTAAATAATTAAAAGATAAAATAAAAAATTTAGTTATTAAAGTAATTTAAAAGTTGAAAATTAAAAATATATATAAAACTAAAAATAAATTAAATAAATAAAAGTTAATTTTAAAATAAGTATACTTTTTATAATAAAAATATTATATAATTAATTATATATAAATTAAAAAATAATAAATTTTACAATAAATAATAAATAAGTAATTAGTTACTTTTTAAAAATAGCTAATTTTAAATTTTTAAAATTTTTCAAAATTAAGCTAATAAAATTAGCTAAAATTAAATATATTTATTTGCTTTTTATATATTAAAAAGTATATAAAATTTAGTATATTTTATTAAAATTAATTAAAAATTATATATTTTTAGCTATTATTTTTAATTTTCTTAAATATATCACTATAATAATATTATAAATATATGCTAAAGTTTTAATATTATAATAATATAATATTAATATATTTATATATTAAAAAAAAATTATAATATAACTTAAAAAAATAGCTTATACTATATTTAGTTTATATATATATTAGTGTAAAAATAAGCTAATAATTATAAAAAAATTATAGCTATAGCTATAAACTATAAATATTAAATATTTAAAAAAAAATATTCTACTATATAATATAATTATATAGTTATAAATATAGTTAAGGCTAATTAAAATTATATTTTAGAATATTATATTAAATTTTAAAATAGCTAAAATATTAGTTTAACTTATTTAATTTTATTAAATAAGCTTTTTTCTACATATTTAAGTATTTAAACCAATTTTTTTATAATTTTTTATATTATAAAAAGTATATAGTATTATAATATATAAATTGTAAATTATTAAGTATAATAAAATAGAATTATAAAGTTTTTCTTTTATTTTTTATAGAAATATAGTTTTACTATATAGTACAATTAGAATATTTAAGTATAAATAAAATTAAATAAATTTTAAGCTAAAAAATTATAAAAATATTTTAGTAATAAAGCTGCCAAAATAAAAATTAATTATATTAGTTTAATTAAAATTATAAATATTTTTAATTATAAGCTAAAAATAGAAATTTATTAGTAATAAAGTTAACTTTTATAGTTATATTTTAAAAGTTTAAAAAAAGTTTAATATGCTAAAAAATTATTCTTAATATATATATATTAATTTTTGTACTAATATTTTATAGCTATACTATAAAAATATATAAATTTACTTAAATACTTTTATTTTAAGTTTTTTTTATAAAGTTTATTTAAAAAACTCTTAATATATTTTAATATATAGCTTTGCTATATAGTAGTAAAACTATTTTTTATACTGCTATTTTATTTAAAAATTATATTAAAGTCTTATATACTAAGTATATAAAAAATTATTATCAATTTTTTTAACTAGTATTTAAGTTATAACTTTATAATATACTTTACTTAAATTTTAATTTTATTAAAATTATACTTTACTTTTTTTATTAATAAAAGAAAAAATATTAATACTTTATATAAGTATATTAAATATATATTTTTTATATAGTAAAAAGATAGAATACTAGTAAACATAATCTAAAAAATATTATAAATTACTATAAAAAGTATATAGCTTTTAGCTATATAATTAAAATAATATAGTTTTAGTTTAGAATTTATAGCTAATAATTATAAACTATAAAACTAAATGTTAAAGAAATATTTTAATATAAATAAAAACTTTTTATCTTTTTAATTATTTTTAAGCTTTTTAGCTATACTAATAATATTAATAGTTTTATTTTTTTTTTAAATATCTTATTTAAATTTCAAAAAGATTTTATAAGATAATAAAAAAATAATAAAGCTTAATAGTAATAAAATAGAAAAAAAGTATTTTTTAAGTTATATGAAATTTATATAATAGTTTAATTACTAATTAAATTTAAAAAATAAAAGTAATACTTTTAAAAAAGTAAACTTATAAAAATTAGTCTTTAAACTAATTTAATTTCTAGTAAAGCTAAAAAATATTATAATAAATAACTAATTTAATTAGGTTTAAATATAATAAATTAATAAAAACAAATAGCTAAAAAATCTAAAAATAATTACTATTTAATAGAATAGTTAATAAAAAAAACTAGAAAACTATAATATAAACTCTAAAAAAAATAATAACTTATATAAAGCTATATTAATATAATATTAAATAAATTTATTTTTTAGTTAATATTATTAAATTTTAAATTTTAAAAACTAAAAAGTAATAAAAAAACAATAAATTTAGTATTTACTATATTAAATAAGCTAAATATTATAAGTAAGCTTAGGTAAAACTACTTAGTATTTTAAGTAAGCAATATTATATCTAGCTTTTTTTAAAATTTATTTTTATTTATAGCTAGTAAAATTAAAAATAAATAAAAGTTAGTATAAATATATATAGCAAAATTAATGACTAAAATTAAAATTTTAAATAAAAATACTTTTACTTTTTTTCTATTAGTTTTTTTAGCTTATTATATAATAAAGTACTTTTAAAAGTAAATTACTATTTTAAACCAATCTTATTTTAACTATTTAATTAAAACTTTACTATTAATTTAAAGTTTTAAAATCTTAAATTTTCTTAAATTTTATAAAATAATATTATTAAAAATAAGTAAAAGAATTATATTATTTATTATTAATTATAATATTTTAGTTACTATAATTTATATTTACTATTTGCTATTTTTAAAGCTTTTTCTAAATTTTTAATTATTTCTAGTTTTTTGTTAAACAAAGTGCTTATTATAAAGTTTTAAATTAAATTAATATACTAGCTATAAATTTAAAAAAACTAAAAATATTTAAAAAATAAAAATAAAAATAATAAATTAGAATATAAATTCTTAATATAGTTAAAAGTAGGTAAACTTTAAATTTTAACTATTTTTAAAGCTTAATTAATGAAGTTTAGATTTGGTTAACAAGTCTAAATTTTATTTTAATTTTTTTAAAGCTAAATTTAAAGAGATTTTTTATTAAATTTAAATAAAATTAATAAAAGTTATTAAGTTTTAGATTTATATTTTAAAAGCTAGTTTTTTATATTATAAATATTATAATAAAATTATATATTGTCTAAAAAGAGGATTTTTATATAATTTATACTTAAAATACTTATAATTAGTTTGGTAGCTTTAAAATATATATATATAGTATATTAAATATATTTAGTAAGTTAAAGCTAATATAAATTAATAATTTTATAAATGTTACTAACTATATACAGTGCTAATAAACTACTATCTTCTGTTTTTTAGGAAAAACCTTAATAATACTAATAAATTAGTATCAATATATAATAATTCTTTATTATATTATATATTAGCTACTACTGTCTATTTTAATAGAAATAAATTAAGATAATTAAGTAGCCTATCTACTTACCAAAGCTCAACTCTATTAAGAATATTTAGTCATATATAAAGCAGCAGCTAGAAGTATATACAACTTTATCTTATATATATATAGAAGATCCTTTGTTAACAAATAAATACTATATCAAACTGGATTACTTCTAAGCAGCTACAAAGTTTTACAAGTAACCTTAAAGACTACTTTATTCAATGTATTAAGTATAGTAGCTCTAGGACTAACTATTAAACATTTATTTTTTATTTTGCTTTTTTATCTTTTATTTTATAAATTTATTTTTAATATCAAACAAATTTATCTGTTTATAATTTTAAGTAATATTGATTAAAAATGAATTTGACAAAATTTTGGGTACATTTATCAATTAAAATGTATCTACATTATCAAAATTTAATTAAAAAATTTTAGAGCTTAATAAATTAGAATTTAAAAATAAAAAAATGTTAATTATAAAATTTAACAGACTTTAGTTAAGCTTGTAAATCCTTTTTTATTCTAATGATTACCTTAAATCTTTTTAAATGTGGTTATCGTACTTTAGGAATTTTGGTTTCTTGTAGCACTCCAAGAACGAACAAAATAAAATTTTAATAAAGTTTAAATTGGTAGAATTATCTAAAGTTTTTAACTGCTAATCTACGATTTATAACAAACTAAAATATAAATATAAATATATATCAATAAATATAAAAAATACTTATTTCCTTTTTTAAACTTTGTTTGGTCTCGGAACGCTCCGAGATGTTTGTAGGTGTAGATTGATCAGGACCTTACTAGTTTCCGGATTTCCATCCCAGAAACTAGAGCTTTATAACGAAAACGTCACATTAGCAATTTTTGACAAAACTCAGAATCTTCATTAAGAATCTAATTAGCATGTTCTTTAAGCACATATATTACTAATTATTTTAGATTTGGTAGTTTTTGCAGTATTCCTTTACAAAGACAGCTGTAAAATAATTGTGTAATTAAGTATAACCGAGAAATTCCAAAAAACCAAATATCTCTAAATAGTAAAGAGTTTACACTGCCTGAGGTAGATTTTTGTCTATATATTTGCAACCTTGAACGTGGATGAGTTCTTAGTTACCCACTAGCTCAAGATCGAGAGAAAATTTTCTAATGTAGGAATTATAATTAATAGAATATTTGTGATAGTTTTGCCAGCTTCTATTGGCTGGAAAACTACTGGATCTCTACTACCATAGAATCCTTTTAATCGGCGCGGATAATTAAACTTAATTGAATGGGGATACCCGGACAAATTTATTAAAGGACAAAATAATTGTTTATTTTTATTTTTTACTTTTATCGGAACAAATTTATTAAATTAAAGAAAATCAATATACATCCTATTTTAGCCAAAAATATCTTCGTAAAATTTTGTAGCTCTAAATAAGAAATTTTGCAGTTTCCATCTATAAAATTGAGTTCTAAATTGCTAATTAGCTACATTTTTCGATGAACGTTCTTAACAAAAATAGGAAGTTTGATTGAATTTTACTAGAGTAATTACAATTCGAAAATATATAGGAAAAAGGTGCTTTACAAGAATAAAATTTTGTGGTTATAGTAACTAATTTTTAAAAAGTTAACAGTTCCTCCTGTTCTTATTAGAACTGCGAACTTCGATATTTTTGTTCTGGGGTCTTACGAATTTACTAAACAAGATAAAACCAAGAAACTACAAGCTATAACGTCTTTAAACCTGTAGAATAGTTAAATAATACAAGGCATAAACGAAACGAGAGAAATGGGAGCTAACGATTACACGGATACCAACTTGAGTAACGACAGTAATAATGGAGTAGCTTCGCCAGAAGCTTCTTTACATTACGGTAATACTACCTTACTTTCTGCTTATGAAACGGATGTTAGTTATAACCTCAATAACTCCAACCAGAACCAAACATTTGATTTGGAAGTGGATAGTTTACTTAACAGCAATGAAAAAGTTACTAGTTTTAAGATAGATACGGTAGCTGATAAAGTTGAATATCAACTAGGTAACTAAATTATTTGAAATACGTATATTTAATAGTGAGCAAAAAATATTTAGAAACCAAAAGTTATCCGTCAACTATACCTTTCAACATCTTACTAGGTGCAAAACTTACCAATTCAAATTTTAAACCTAATTCTTTTCAATTACACGCGTACAAAAAGTTTTTGATAAATCCAGAAGATTCCAATTCCGATTTTAATTTAAGTTTCTTCGTATGTAAAGCTAAGAAAGTAGAAGCGATAACTTTTAAGTTACAAACGAGCGATAATATAATCGAATTTTTGAATAGATTTAACGGGTTGTTGCACTACAAAAGGAACTGTAACTAAATTTATTACCTTTTTGAAATATTAACCATTTTTTGAAAATGGTTTAGGGAGCAGCAACAAACTCCTAGTGGTATTGAACCCTAACGGTGGAGATAGAAATTCGCAATACTTGTTCGAAACTATAGCTTTACCAATACTGACTATAGCTAACTTAAAAGTAGAAGTTTGGAAAAGTGAAAGGGAACGACACATCTTCGAATTGTTTGAAAGTAGAAGTAATTTATCGGAGTTTTCTACTATAGTTTCGTGTGGTGGAGATGGTACTTTACACGAAGTGGTGGTAAGTATTTTAATAGAGTACCTTATTTTTAAAAATTAAATAGAATGCAGCTTTGAAGCATAGGGAATGGGAGACTGTTTTGAACATCCCTTTCGCTGTACTACCAGCTGGTAAGAATCGTTTTTCTGTACCCGATTACTGACGTTACTGTATTTTTTATGGCTATTAGGCTCGGGTAACGGTACGGCTAAGTCATTAAATTTGATTGATTTTCAGGACGCTTCACTAGCTCTAGTTTTCCATAACATACAACCTTTTGACGTGACAGTAATTCAAAACGACTGCAACTTAGAACTCGATTACATGGTTTTGGATATCGCTTCGGGCTTCATCGCTGATGTGGATGAAACTGCTGATAGTATGCGTTGGTTAGGCAAAGTTAGATTGGAAGTGGCTTCCGTTATTCGTGCTCTGTTCTTGAGGCATTACGCCTACACCATTAGTTATTTAAAACCAGAAGTTGATATCAATTCCCTCTCCTACCAACCTACTTCTACTGACGTGGAGCATACAACCCTCAATATCGAGCCTATCCGACCCGTTTACGGACCTAAACCTAATTTATCTAACTTGATCCATACCTTTAAATCTACCGACGGAAAAGGCTTGGATTCCAACTGGAATAGTTTAGAAGTAGCTAAAAGTAACATGTTTATTTTAAATACTCCCTTCATCTCTCATAACTGTAAAGCTTCCGAAACTGCATATCCTACCAATCAATCACTTTCTTTAGTTTACGAGCACCAAAAGTTGGGTCCTTTTGAGTTCTTGAGTAAACTTATCAAAGAATCCGATAACCCAGGTCAAGGTTATTATACCGGTTTGTTCAAGGAGGAGTTGGTTAAAACTATACTTATTAGATGTAACGGTAGGGACAATGGGAAGGGTGGGAGCCACCAGAACCTTTCCACTTTCCGATTAGACGGGGAGCCTATGCATAAAGTTACAACTGTGCAATTAGAAATCTTACCCAAGCTAATCAAGTTTGTATTCTCAAACAATCAATAGTAAAGTTTTTCAAGAGTAATAGAAATTTAACACAGTATATTCCTTTTGTTTTAATAGCTGAAATTTTGATTTAAATATAGGTTCTAATTTTTTTGGAGTGTAAAAAAATAAATTTAAGTTTCTTGTATGAAGATATTGATGTTTTTTTTATAAATTTTAAAATATTTAGACCAGTTTACTTTTAATTTATACCAGCTCAATTTATAATTTAGTTCAGCTATTTTCTTCCAACTTACATACTTAAATATATTAAAAATATTTATTTTGATAAGGATAGCAGTATATCTAATTTTTAATAGGCTTATAATCTAACTTTTCTAGGTTTAAAATCAGAACTTTTAATTTTATTATAGAATAGCTAATATAGAATTTAAAATATAAGTTTAATATTATTAAATCTAAAGTTTTTCAGTTTTAGAAGCTTATTCTTTTTTTTAATTAAATAAGTAAATAAATATAAATATAAAAATGAATCTAAAATACAATAATGTATATTTTTTACTAGTAAAGAAATAAAAACTACTATAATATTATTTTATAGTAAATATAAATACATAATAAAATATAATATATAAGCTATATTAAAAGTAGATTTAATATAAATATTTATAATTATTTAATAAATAATTTATTTAAATATTTTAAATAAACTTAAAATAAAAATATTAAAAAACTTTAAAATTAATTTTATTTAAAATAAAAAAATTTTAAAAGTAAAAAAACCTTTTAAATATTTTTTATAAAAATTGAAAGCTACTATTAAGTTTTTATTAAATAGTTAATTTAATAACAAGTATATTAACTTTATTATACTATTAAAATAAAGGCAATTATTTTAACTTATTATAAGCTTAAATAAAAAATAAGTTTTTTAGTTACTTATAAGCTTAAATTTATAATAAGTATTTTAGTTAATATATAAGATTAGTTAAATAGTAAATATATAAATTTTATTATATAGTTGAATTAATATTAAGTACTTTAGCTTAATTATATTTTAAGATCTCAAAATATACTATAAAATAATATAAAAATAAAATATATAAAAGTTTATTAAAAGTAAAAAAAAAGGTTTTATATAATAAATTTAATAGTTAACTTATAAATATATTAGATAAGCTTTAAAAAATAAAATAAGTAATGTATTTTAAATTTTATTAGATAAGTAAACTTATTATAAATATTGCTTTATAATATATTAAAATATTGAAAATCTACTTAAAATAAAAAAATAATTATATATATAGATAAAAAAATAATTATATAGTTAAAAGTTTTAAATAAAGGCTTACTTTAATAACAAAATTATAAATAAATTTTTTAGCAATATAATTTTTAATATAAAAGTTATTATTTTAATACTAACTTATAATAATAATAAATAATTAATAATTAATATTAATACAAATTTAAAGTAATAAATATTTAAGTTTAGTATATTAATTAAGTAATTTAGCTTTAGCTTAAGCTACAGTATATTTAAATTTATATTATTATTACTATATTTATAACTTTATATAATATTTTTTTTATAAAGTATTAATATTTAAAATATAAATTTAGTAATAAATAGTTTTAATAATTTTAACTAAAATTTAATTTACTCAACTTTTTTTTACTATTTTTTTATTTTATAGTATTTTTTTAAAGTTTGTATTTATTATACTAATATATTAAAAGAAAATTTTTTATATAAAAAGCTTTAAATTTTTTATAAATATTAAAAAAGATACTAATAAAATACTATACTTATTTTAATACTAGAAGCTTTAAATTTTTTATTTTATTTTTATTTTGCTAGCTAATTTTTTAATTTAATTTATTTTACTAATCTAATTATAACTTTAAATACTTAATAAAAATATAGATTTTATAATTTTAAAAATTAAGTTAGTTAATAATATTTTTAACAAAAAATATACTAAATTTAGAACTATTAAAAATACTAAACATAATTATTTTAGCTATTTAAAATTTAAAAAAAATTATTTTTTAAATTATTTTTGCTTAATTTTTTTTTAATAATAAGCTATTTTTTCTATAATATATTTTATTTAAATACTTTTATTAGTTTAATAACTTTTAAATATTTTATTTTTATAGCTATTTTTTATTTAAAAAAGTATAGTTTTTAGAAAATCTAAGCTAAAAATTTTATATTCTACTTTATTAAAATAATTATAATATTATTAGTTAGTATTTACATTATTAATTTTTTATATAGTTTAAAATATAAATATTTATTAAATAATTTTAATAAAAAATATTAAATAAGATTTATTTATTAATAAAATAAGTAAGTTAATAATTTTTAATTAAATAATTTAATTATTTATTATCTTATTATAAATATTAAATATAAAATAGCTAAAACTGAAAATTAAAAACTAAATAGCTTTATTTATTTTATTAACTATTAATTTAAATTAAAAATATATATATTATTTATTATTTAAAGTAAAAACTTATTTTAAATATATTTAACTATACTTTATTATATTAAATTAATTTTTGGTATATAAATAGCTAAATATAAATTTTATACTAATTTTATAAAGTTAAAAAGCTTATTATATATATATATTAATAATTAAACTTTTATTAATTTAACTTAATTTAATAAATATTATATTTAAAGTTTATATTTTATTATTTTAATTTATATTAATAAAAGTAAATATAAATACATATAATTATTTTTTTAACTTTATAATATTATTTAAATTAAAAAATATTTTAAAAATTACTATAACTTTAAAATTACTTTATTTACATTAAAATAATATCTTTAAACTTTTATTTTATAGTATTTATATATAAACTATAAGCTAAAACTATTTTATTAAAATTATATAGCTTAAAGTTATATAGTTTATATATATATTTACAAGTTTTTTTAAAATAGTATTATTAATAAAATATTTATTAAATAAAGGCTAAATATACTTAATTTAAATTTATAAACTAATAGTATTTTTTCCAAATATATATAAAATATATAATATAATTTTTAATAATTATTATAATAAAATATAATAAATTTATATTAAGTATAATATTATATATTAAAATAACTTTATATTTTTAAAAAAAAGTAATTAACTTTAAAATTAGGTTTTTTATTATACTAATATTACTTATTTAAACTTTATAGTATTTATTTTATATTTTAATATATAAATATTTTTTAAAAGTAATAAAATATTATTAACTATACTAATAATTAAAAAAAATTAAATATTTTCTTTTTTATTATATTATAAATAGTTTTTTATATATACTAATATATAAAAATTTTATTTAATTTAATAGCTAAAATTTTAATAATAAATAATCTTAAAAGTTATAAAATAGTATAAATTATTATATTTAAAAAAAATATATATATATTAAAATATAAACTTAATTTAAATATTTAGTAAACTTTTATTATTTATTTATAGCTAATATAAATTATAATACTAGATTAAAAATAGTAATAGTATTTATTTCTACTAGTAGAAAAGCTTAGTTTAAGTATAATAAATACTATATAGTTAATTAAATTTAAGCTTAACCATCTATATATTAAATAAATAAAGCAGTTTATATGATAAAAATAAGAAATAAAATAAATAACCTATAAATTTAGGTAAAAATTCTAATATTTTAGTAAAAAACTTTAATATAAAGTTAATAAAGCTAATAAAAAAATATTAATATTAAGTTATTTATTAAATAAAGTTATAATTAAAATATTAAGCAAAGCTTTAACTTTGCTTTT